>OZ030390.1:109083867-109257867 GCA_964023965.1 Melinopterus prodromus
CGATATTTTTGCCATTTTTGACACCAAGAAGTGCAGTATTCAAGATTTTCTTCTCGTTTTGAATTCTAAATTCAACACCATTAACTTTACAGTAGAACAAGAAGTTAACGGCCAACTTCCATTTTTAGATACTCTGGTAGTCAGGAATAGCAAAAATATAATAGAAATTGACGTGTATCGGAAAGATACTAACACAATCAGGTTTATCCCTAATGATTCGCAGCATCCAATAAAAATTGGCTTTTATTAGTTGTTTAGTAAATAGGTTATTGAAATTTCCATTGTCCGCAGATAGATATCAGCAAGAATTATTGTTTATTAAGAATGTTGTCATACATAATGGGTACCCTGAGAAAATAGTTGATAGAATGATTAAGAAGCAGAATCAAAAAATGTATGTAAATCAAATATCTACTTTAAATACTTTGTCTGTAGAAAAGAAGAAATATGTTAAAATACCGTTCGATTGTGCATATACAAGGGGTTTGAGAAGTATTTTTACATCACAAAATCTCTGTATAGCATATTCGACTCATAATAGCATAAAAAACCTTCTTGGAAACCCAAAGGATAAGGTAGATGTACTTGATAAATCTGGTATATATTGTATCAAATGTCATGACAGTGAAAAAGAATACGTAGGCCAGACTAGAAGAACAATTTTAACTAGGTTCAAAGAACATGTAGCTCATTTTAAATATAATCGTTTTGAAAAATCTAGTGTTGCTCAACATATTTTAGACACAGGTCATAAAGTAGTTGTAGATGACTTAAAACTTGTAAAAGCTGTGTCAAATAATAGGGAACTAAACAGCTTGGAAAGTATCTTTATTCACTTGAATAGAGATAAACTAATAAATTCAGACAGGGGTCCTATACCTAGTTCGCCATTGTTTGACCTGCTTTAATTAAAACCTGTTTTTTACGCTTCAATGACCAAAATTCACTGAGGTGTGAACAACAAATGGGTATATATAGGGTAATGTTTAACATGGACGTCACTTCCACTAGTGATTTGCTTGGACAATATCCAGTAAAGATACTATGAAGTGCTAATCTCTCTTTTCCTCTTTTTAGGTTCTACTGAAGATGGCAACATAGTTGCTGAAATACGTATTTAGGTTCTAAAATACTTGTTGTGGTTAGGGGTTTATAATTTTATTATTAAGTTCGCCACTCTCCAAAATATTGTTATGTATTTTATATATAGATAACTAGATATTAACACTGAACATTATAACATTTGATCTCCAACAAAAATTATGAAACTTTATGATTATAATACTATATTATCCCAGATAACATACGGAAAATGATGTTAAAAATCAATTAGCAGTGTGTTGTTTTTTGTTGTAAATATGACAATATTATACCTAACTGCAATCACAAAAAATGTTTTTGTAAATCAATTAGCAATAGCGAATCGCCTAGAATAAGGTAGCTGGACAAAAATAAATATTTTATGGTTCGCTTTGATTATTTATTGATTATAGTAAATATTTACTTAATAATAACAAAAACAACAAAATATTCTTGACATTAAATAAAAGATGTAAAGATGAAAAGCTTGTGGAATATGGATAATTTATAATCAATTTTTAAAAAACCTTGTTATAGAAAAGAAAACTTATTAGGTGGAATTTTATTCGATTTTTGACTGAATCCTCTTCAGGGAATAGTTCTTTATATCCGCAACATTAAACTTGTGACTGATATAATCTATTTGACGAGCATTTTGTTCTACTTTCCTATGTTTTCACCATTCTTCAAAAAAACTCCAATTTTGAAATCGAGAAGACATGTTCTAAAAAAATCAAAGTAGCAAAAGTGTGGCAAAATGTGGTATTCAAATTTATGTCAGTTAAAAGGTAAATGTTTAAACTATATTATATAAAATATATATATTGAATAAACGTGGATACAAAAAGTTGTACTCGACGAAAGTATACAAAAATAAAATTAGCATGTATGTTCGATCATCTTTTTCAACATAATTATTACACTACATAGTGGATTATTTGAACCTAATTTAAAGTGAAATAAGAAAGTACTTACCTTCTAAAGTAAAATTCATCACAGTAGAAATTAACTTATCCTAATCGTTTTGACAACAACTTGTATTAGGCTGCTATCAACTGTTCTTGCGTTATTCTGAAAAGAATGACAAAAGCCAGTATTTTTCAAAAAAATATTCTGGGGTAACTTACAAGGAATAACGAAACAAAAAAAAGTCATTTTGCATAGTAAAAATAGCGCACTTTTTGACAGTTATTATTGATTTACGATTCTTATGTGACTTATCCCGAATATCTAAAGGTATGCCACATGTCACAAAACTAAAAATTGGAAATAGAACTCCCTGTATGTCTTTACATACTTCAAATTATCGATAAATTCGTAAAAAGTTATTAAACATCTAATTCGTCATTGACATATAACATCAATTCATAAATTAATATTAAATATCTAATGGTACGACAAAATTCAACAATTTCACAACTGTAATAATTCTTCTCTTCATGCAGCAGCATGTTTAAAATTGTTCCTCTTCTAACATATTGGCCAGATTCCTGAAACCGACTCCTTAAACGCTGAATAACAGAAGGGGAAATTCGAAGGTCCCTGCTAACATTTCACATAGAGTGCCTATAACTTGTACTTCACTAAGATGCCTCATTTTACTACTAATGAAGCTTCTAATCAACGAAAATTGACAACTGTATTCATTTGTCATCTTAAGTAGGATTTTATGCGTGAATTCTAAGCTTATTTGACATTTTTCCACATTAATTGCTTCAACAAGTTATTATTCTAAATGTTTTCTTCATTCATGCTTTCAACGACTTACGTAGCGGAAAGATTTACCCAGCACATAAAACATTTCATGCTTTTTTACGCTAGCGAAAATCTGCTGAGTTGAGATTCATAAAACTACAATAAAATTCGTATAAAAACCGTTATATGCGCCAACATAATACGATAGAGTCGACAAAATTGAAAATAAAAAAAAAACAATTTAACCTCAGAATGTATAAAAATAGGAATGATGAATTATTTAAAAGTTGCCGTACAACTTGCTTCTTTGTACTTCGCGAGGGTGTCTCGCGAAACTGGGCGGGTTAAAGATGAGTCCATTAAATGAAGTGTTTGGCGCCGGTCTTAAAAACAACGCAGGGCCATTAGACCGGTGATCTATTGATATTGTGCAGGGTGCCCGGTGCACTTCACTCTTGGAATTAATTCCGCCCGCTTGCTTTATAACCTCGCTCGCTACCAGCAATCGATCGTCCCGACGCAAATTTGATCCACTATGTATTTAACAAAGGTTTCAAACCCAATTTATGCGCAACACGACACGCAAATATTAATTAATTTCATAGAATAGATTCATTTCGTTACCGGGAATAATTATATTCTGGGAAACGGAGAATATGTACCAATCGGTAAGGAGCGTTTGAAAAAAAAAGAAGATGATAAATAATTTAGATAGGGAAGTAATTATTGATTCTGGCCGGAATATCCAATTTAAAAATGTGTTTTCTTCGAATGCGGAGCAATTACTGGGGGAAATTAAATGTAAACATAACGATATTACAACAAGCCCACCCGAAGATAAACATTTAATTAAAAATATGATCGTCCGCGCACCCCGGGGAGTTCTTTATAAATGCTTACGTATTTGTATTTATAATGGGGTAAAGAAAAACGTTGCTTATTCCGAAACTGAGTTTCTATTCTAATTTATCATGTTTGTTTTAAGTATTCTAGCAGAAAGTTACGAATGTGCTAAGTCAGTGGTTCTTAACTTTTTTGATCATACGAAAAATTCGCGGAGCACCAAAAACATTGACATAACTTTTACTCAAAATTAAAACGATTATTAAATAACAGTTACAAAATAACATTAATTAGAAACAATATAATCAAACAATACGAAAACGAAAAAATAACATAATCAATACCCATTACAACAATAAAAAGTAAATAAATTTTTACAGATTTTCTTCCAAAAACTAAATGTCATTCCGAGTAAAAAGGTTCATATTGAACCTCGAATGAAGTTTATTTGCGCCGAAAATGATTAGTCTGATACAGAAAATAAAAAGATATATTTCTATATAAATTTAGAACATAACGGGAATTTTGGAATTTATTTCTACAAACCAACTCTTGAATGGTTGAGGGAAAAGCACTCTCGATGTACCGAATTGCTTCCGAAGTTTTCTTTTTGCCCGTATTCACAAAATTCCACATTTTGTGTGTGTGTATGTTTTGATTTTCTGGCCCCACAAAATTTTGTTCGTGAACTATCACCTGGTGGTTATAAATGCCGCCACCTATTTGGTATATTGTGATAGTTCCTCCAAGCATCTGACATGTTCGCGGTAATATAAATTTAAATATAATAAAACTTTCAAAACCTTAGTTTGTCAAATATTTAGGTAATTTAGATTCTTTATATTAGCAGTTACGTACCACCTATTCAAGTAGTTTTTATAAGCTCGTTTTTAATACAACTTTATACTAATCTAAGGCTTAATAAATCCGCACATAACATGCGGGTGATATGTAGATGAGGGCAAAAATACATATTATCAAAACATCATATTTATTATCTTTATTTTAGGAAATATATTTCAAAATGTTTACATATTTTCCGAACTTTTTATGTGGCATGTGTAGCAGAGTTATACCCATTTTTATTTTTATTGTATTATGTTCTAAATTCTCTATTTATATTATTCATATTTATTACTATTTGAAAATTGTAATTGTCTTTTTTTTACTTTGCGTTCGTTATAAACTCATAACGAAACCGCTTTCGGTGTCATTATGAAAACACTAGATCACAAACGTTTAGTAGCTTTTGATTTTCCAAGATTTATGATATTGACATCAAGTGTCAAATAAGGCTGACATCTTAATCGCTATTGGTTCGCATCAGTCGTAGTTATGAATTTTACACTACCAACTGTTGAATACAAAATTACTTCAAATTGTAAGATAACAACCGCATTTTGCGAAATTTTTGTAAAATTAATATCGCAAGGTAGAAAATATAGTATATAACAAAACAACTCATGCGCCAATTTTTGTCTTCTAAAACTTGTATTATAGTAGTAGTAATAATCTTTATTCCAACATCCAGCTTTGTACGGGTTTATTACACAATTAGTTTCATTTAATAAATTTTATGTGGTGTTCAAACGGGCTACCTAGGTCTTTCTGCCCTGCTCCATCTCTTATTTTGGGTGTCTTCTTGTATTATAATATACTATAAATGTTAGTTTGGTTGAAGTTAGAATGTTTTGTACGTTAATAATATACAAATGCAAATATTATTATTTCAATCACATACGGTAAATGAGTCAACAACTTTGGCTTTCATAATTTTGGGGAGAACTTGCAACAAGCTCGCGGAGCACCAGTGTTCCGCGGAGCATCGGTTAAGAACCACTGTGCTAAGTGGTCAAAAAAGTTATTGAGATAAGTAGATTTTTTAAATCACCGGCGACTCCACCAATTCTGAAGCTTCCTGTTCTAATAGGTTTTGGATGTGATGCCGCTCCTATTTTGCAAAGTAAGGAAATCAAAAGACTGTAGAAACGATGGGGGATATTTATTATTGAAAATGAACTGAAAAAATCTACATTCTTCAGGTGGAATTCGAATTTCTTTAAAATTTATTACTAAACATTTTTATTCAGCCTAAATAGATATTACTAGAATCTTCTTAATTAACAAAGTCACAAGTCATTTAAAAGAACAAAGTTGATATCATCCTCCGGAAGTAGCAATCATCTTGAGAGGATCATCTTGAAAATCATCTAATTCCAAATTATAACATCAAAACGTCAGACTTCATATATGTATGCATCGCTTTAGCTAGGACAATTTGCGCCTGGCACGCGACCTCTGCCTAATTTAATTTGTTCATATGTTCAATTAATTTGTCATTAACCAGTACGGAAGCTGGCCCGTGTAATTCCAATTTTCAAATTCGGACGTAACAAATTATCGAACCGTCAGACCGGTTGACATTAATTTGGTCGAGTATACGTAATATTCGAACCCACGTTTGACGGTCGCAAATATAATATTATTCTCATTTTCCAGATGGGTTAAAAGCAAAATCGTAAAAGTATGATTGGCCTAAAAGTTTACGCTGACAGTTTACTAAAGCAGCCGCGTAAAATCGACTAATTTATTCGGAACATACTAACGAATAAAATCGCTTAAAATTCATTAGAACCGTCGCGCAAAATTTTAATTAATCAATATGCTAAAAGTTAAATTATCTCGCTCATAAAACAACGAGAACTATCTAGTTTTGCGCAGCGCTATAATATTTAATCGGGCCGAAACTTTTTAATTATGAAAACTTTATTTAAATTGGACTACTAGCGAAAAAGCGCGGCACTACCGCTAAATATACGCGAGCGCCACAAAAAATGTCTTTCGGGGACAAAATTCTATAACTTATTTACAATTTTTAGTTGAATTCTTATAAAATTTGGTGTGCATATCAAGAAATGAGTAATCTAAGTAAAAGAAGAGACATTAAAATGTTATTTTCTTATTTATTATAAAATAACAAACAAGAATTCTTTGAACCGCAAGCTTTCTTTTGTGCCAATTATATTGAAACTTTGTATTTAAAGTGTTTTTTGTCACTGATCATAAACGCCATTTTGATGAAGATGATGAAGTCTGAATGGTTTATTATGTTTTTTCTTCCTTCTTGTGCATGTTCAGATAGCTGTCCAAGAAGCAAAATTATTATTATTATTTATTGACATACATCTCATTAAATATTTGAAAACTAGATAATATAATTTAGATACAACATATAAATACTAAAATTACACTAAGAATTTTGAAAGATAATAAAGAGGATCAGGGCAAATTGGTAGTACCGAGCTTCGCTGAAGCCTAGGGTACTCCCTTTGCGGGTATCACTGCAGCTCTACCCAATTTTGAAAAATACAAGGCCATTTATGCTTTGCAAAGCAAAATAGCGGCCAAATAGTATGACATCTAATTATATTATCTTCGTGAACAAGAACTTTGTAAACTGTAAAGGGGAATGTAGTACCAACTATATTTGCTCACGTAAAGCTCAGCTGTGTTGCCTGTAAAAATCCCAAATTTTGTCGAATCAGTTTTCTCACTGCATACTTTCAAGTATGATATGGAATCTTTTTATCAATTTGTTATCAACTCCTGACAGTTTTTTTAATGGCAATCCCATATTTTTTGTACTGAAATTGATAGAGCTTTTAATTGTCTTAATTGTCGCTGTCTTAATTCACGAAATTTATCGTCTTACATTAAGAATTTTCGAGAAAATGACAGTGAAAATTAGGGTAATATAGATAACTTTTGTTTGTTTATGTAAGTCGATTATGCTTTGTTTCCGAGGGTGCCTGTTCCATTCAATATACACTCGTGGGTGATTTTTATAGGACATTTAGTGTACTTTATTTTTGTATATGACTTTTTCTAAAAAAAACTGGAGAAAGTCGTTTTTTTTTAGTTTTTTTTTTGCTGTTTTCGTTGTGAATCCATACCTGTGGGAAGTAGCAAGGTTGAAATTCGGATTGAGCACCCCAAAAAACATATTGAATGAAAGAAAAAACTTCTGAACACACTTTTGGGATTTCAGGTCAAAGTTCAAAGATTAGGGTTTACAATGAGACCATTGTGACGTTGGTGGGACAATGGGTTCATCCGATATAAGTAATAACTATAAAAATATAGTTAACAATGTTTTATAATTCTCTTCTGTAAGGCCATAAAATATTTTCGACACATTTCAGACTAAACTATCTAAACGTACTAAACTAAACGATCCACCAAAATAAGTAAGAAAAACACAGGGTTGCCATTTGAAAAATGTGTCGATAACGTCGTAACTCAGTAATCAATTGATGATTGGAACCTGAAATTTTCGCAGAAATGTCCATTTCAATAACTAAAAATCGATGTGTTCGAAGAATTTTTAAAATAATTAACCGTCTCAGAGATTTTATCATTTTTCTGAAAGGGTCAACTGACGTCCTAATAATATATTTGGACAAATCTGAATTGAATATATCTACTCTATTATAAAAATAATTTCCACCCTTTAGGAAGTAGTCGGTGAAAACCGTTTGTGTCCCTTCAGACTCTACGGTTATCACAGTCCGCGAAATTTACGCGGTAATGAAATGACAACGATGCAGCCCGAGGACTTGTTAGTCCGTTAGACCGTTCCGACCACTTTAGGTCAACCGTTAAGCAAATAGCGTGCGCTATCTATTCTGATGATATGAGTTCGTGCAGCAGTGGCGTACGGTCCTAACATTTAGGAAAGGAAACAAAAATAATAAAGCATAAAGCCAAAACCAAGCCAAAAAATTAAATATTATGTATGTATGTATGTATGTACAGCAAGAATATTTATTTTGATACTATGTTGCCTATCGTCTTGTGCCTCTTATAACTGATTTTGACTGTAAGTTTAACATTTTTATACATTTTCAGGGCATAATTAAGTGATTTGTTCTGTTACAATTTTGCGTAATTGTTTCTGAGTGTTTTGTATTTTTCTGGCTGTTTGCTGGTTGATCGAAATTAGTACTAAAGTTCTTGCAAAATTAAATGTTTTTATTGAACTACCTCATTTACTTATTTTTTGTTGTTTAAGTGTAGTTACAGTTAGTATAATTAACTAAAATAGTTTGTATTTTTGGCAGTTTTGATTGATATTTATTCTTCACTTATGTACAAATGCACCGTACGCCACTGCCGTGCAGTCATAACACGGTAGGGTTTGGATATGCATAATTGTCTTGCGATGTATTCCACGAGCGAGCGCCCCCTCGTGAAACCGGAACTAACTACTGACCGATGAGACTCACGCGTCGACAACCGTCGTCGTAGTCTAGTAATTGTAAAGCGCCCTCATACGTACGTGTATACGATTGTTAGGGTACTCACTCGTGAATTATAATTAATTGTCATGTCGCTGAGTGGTTGATTATAATTGCTAACATGATTTGAAGAGAGTGGGTGAATTTAGAGAATTGAATTGGTGGCAATTGCAAAGAATTTGAAATGGGTTACAACAGTAAGTTATTTCTGTGGTCAATTCATGAAACAATTCCACTTGTACCTCTAAAATAAGAGCAGTTAATAACGAATTGATACGGAAAAAGACCCCAGAAAGGGATTTTTGTTGAATTAAGGCGGAAAATGTCGCCCTGAAAAAATAATTCCGGCGCCTCCACCTAAATTAAAATTGCATTTTATAGAGAATCGCCTGCATTAATAACCGAATTTCCAGATGAGTTTCCAAACATGAGGTGTCATCTTTAATTCTAACTGAAAATATCTTCAAAAAGTCCTGAAATAACCATAAAACAAATGATAACGTGCTTGACTTTGATGTAATCCAGTTTTTCGTGCTGTAACAAAACTATCGTACATCACAATATGTCTTGCAATAAGAAACTTGATACTACAAAATTTGGAATTTACAAACGCAACACAGCCGAATTTTTCATGAGCAAATATAGCTGGTACTACATACCCTCTTCAGTTCACAAAGTTCTTGTTCACGGAGAGAATATAACTAGATACCATGGTCCGCAGAATCTACAGTCTGCGTTGTTTGCCCGTTCAATCTTTGTGGGATGATATCTCAGTGGACAATGTCCTGTAAGGAGACCTGTAATTTAGTCGAAGATCTGTTCTTTGTAACTGGAGATACTGTCTGGCCTTGGAGGTGCAGAAGGTTATGGTAGCCTTAGCTTGTCTCATGCTAGGTGATGTTTCCCAGTAAGCTCGTTAAGCTTTATCTTCCCAGTTGTGTACTATCTTCCTGATGTGGGTCTTTGTGATACCGGAACAGGTTTCAGGTCCGTAGAAGGGAGTCTTAGAGCCTTCTCTGGCTAGGATATCGGCTTGCTCATTGTCTTCGGTCCCTGAATGTCCTGGAACCCACATCAGTGAAACCTTGTTCTCTTTTGCAAGTTGTTCCAGGGAAATTTTGCAGTCCCAGACAGTTTTGAGGGCTTTTGATTGCAGCGCCTTCAATGTTGCCTGACTGTCTGAGCATTTTTTACAGACTAAACCGTAGTTAAACCTTAGTCTCTAGTTATGCACCCAAAATTTTATAAGAATTCATCTAAAAATGTTAACAAAGTTACTGAATTTTGTAACATTTTGTACATATATCTCCCACCTAGAGCTTCACATCACACAAGTTTTAAACTGTTTTCCAATTGATTCCATACGCTTTATTCATATACGCAAACTAATTACCTTACAGGCAAACAATTTCTTGGCAACCTCAAAAAACTATCTTGGCGCCTCGGTCTAGACGCTAGACGCTTTCAGCGTTGCCTGGCGACGCTCGCAGGCAAAAACTTCACATGCCCCAAAGTTCCGCAACAAAATGTTTTATCTTACGGCTCAATGAAGAGCACCAAGGCAACTGAGATTGTTTTCGGTGGTCTTATTGCCAAGGGCAAGCGAGCAGGGGATCTAACGGAAAACTTTAGTCGATCGCGTCAGTATTTAAACCAGCTTGAATTTCAGCCAAATTGCACGCGCCAAGTGAAGAGTTATATCGGATAGATTCGCAAATATGTTCGCTAATGGACTTATAGTTACGCTTTTTTTGGTACAGCCTTTTGGCTGTGCTCCAAATTATCGATGCTAATGATGTTTCTACGACAAGATATTAATAATAATGTCAACGAGTGAGACAGATCGATAGGAGACAGATTGGTAAACATGTAGCGCTGCATGAGACAACCACGTGTCTTTATTGTTAAATATTACTATCAAAATAGTGAAAGTTTGGTTGCTAAAATTCGTAAATTGCAACCAATTTTCGGAAGAAATATTGTTCCAATTCATTCACTATGTAAAGAATAGTCGTTAAATTTGAAAAGTTCTGGTTCAATAAAACATACGACACGACAAAGCTAATGTGACTATGCTTGTGCATAAAGTACCAATGTAGAATTAGAAGTTAGATGTGAAAAGCTAAGTCAATTCTTTGAAAATTTTCAGTCAACACTTTTCCTTTTGTTCTTGAATTCTATTCTTTAAAGATGAATGCTCCAAAAGTGTCTGTAACATAAAAAAAATCCGATCTGCACAATGCTGTAAATGTTTCAAAGTCCCTTATTATTACACAGTGTGTATAGAAAGAAACGAAACCACTGAATATATTTCTTTCTAAAAAATTGACAAGAAACAGATTCCAATACAAGTTTTAGGAGATTGCTTAAGCTACAAATTTGAAATGTTTAGAAATAAAACACACTTTATATTTAAAAGTATATATAACTTAAGTAATTTTCAAAAACGACGAGATATAAATAAGAGTAGGCCAATTTTTAGAAAATTGGTATGAGAGACTACCTTTTACCTTTTCCTATAGGCAAAACTGGCAGAGCTGAAGGTGATTCATCGCTTAAAATCGTATGAATCAAGATATGAACGTACCGCGTGAATTGGTTCTTAGCTGTGTATATTAAGTTGCCTACTAGGTAGGTACTAGGTAGTTCGTTCAAGATCAATATTTAATTATTAAAAATACTGTCATTTAATTGTGATAATTGTCCTATCTAATTTATATATCCATCATTAGCATGTTTAATAGAAGCAAAGTGAAAACATACCAACGAAAACATCTTGTTCACATCACACGTTCGCGCTCGAATTGGAGGTTAGGTTACTACCGCTGTCATTCGTTCTTATGGTTCTAAGAACAGACGTACTTTTTTGTCTTGCCCATTTAACTTATACAGCAGACGTATGAAAAGTATGCTATTTCGTTTTAACACGCGTCAATATTTAGAAATATTCTGTAACGTATGTCTAAAATAACAGCTGAAATCTATGAGTAATCTTCAGCTCTCCCAGTTTTGCCTATAGTAACTTATATCCATATCTTCTCAAAAACATGCACTTTACTCTTGTACCATTTAAAGTTTTTTCAATTTTGTGAACACCGCGTATAAAATATGTTAAATGTTTCTATACCAATCTTACTGCAAGAAATAGCAAAAAAAAATTTTCGTGAGTAACTTTTTTCGATAAAATTAAAAATAAAGAAGTTTTTTCTATTCAACACCTCTTCCGTAGACATACTGTATATGGGGGTCCCCAAATTCAAAAAAGTCCAGGGCCCCATGATGGCATAATGCGCCACTGACTATTGAACAATATGGCGTACATAACTCCCGAATGTCTACGTTATTAATAAATAAATATTTCAATAATTTGTTAAAGAAAACCATGTTTAATTCAAAATTAATACCTTGCGGTGTTTTCGAGACAACTTTAAAACCAATTATATAAAAATGAATTAAAATTGTATGGGAGATCTACAAACCGGACAAAGAAAAACCACCCGACGTTTGTTTCTGACAGAGTGAAGTTTTATGACGCCCGCGCCTAGCACGGAGGCCGGCTTGCGAATGATTTAATAAGCGATAAAGTTCAATTTTATTTTGTACGACGGCTATGCGAACTATAAATTTCCGTGGGGACAGTAATTGTCGACGGATTAAGGAAGTATAAATAATTGTACCACATAAAGTGGGGCTTAACTCGTGCGCGGCATATTTCAAAACATAAGGGCCTCGTAAAGGAGCTCACCAATTTATTGCTCCATTTTCAACTCGTACAGCGTCACATAGGTTATGTTATAAGTTATATGAAGTTTTTTTTTGGGGTAGTTATCTCGAATTAATATTGTTTCGGTTATCTGGTTTAGCTGGACGTATAGAAAACTAAGGAAATTACAAAAAATTGGTGTGACTTCGACTTATAAACAATCCGAACTTTTAGAGCACCATTTGTTGTAATTATTGTTTAGCAAGTTGGGGTTGTTTTTAATCGGAAATAATGTTGCTAATACATGTAGTAGTTCAATCTATAGAATGTAATGTAATGAATAAAAAGTAGATTTTTCAGAAAATATTGTACCCCACCAAAATATTGGTTTATGCAACGTGAAAGAAAATAATAATTATATAATAATAATAATAAAAATCCAAATCACAACTAAAAGCAAATCCGAATTAAATATGAACGGATATGAAGATTCTCAGAGGACAAACGATCTCAAATGAAATTATGAACAAACTTTTGGAACTTCACTGCCAAAATACAAATTGAGAGAAAAAATAACTATGGGATAAGTAAGAATAAAAAGCATATTTTCCTTGCTTGTATATTAATTTTAATGGGTACTGGTTTCATCACATTGACATCTTCGCAGAAAATTAAACGAAGAGTTTTATTTTGATATTGTAGGCGAAAGGTTTGTAGATTTTAATTGGAGGGATTTCTGCTATGTATATCATTAATCATTTATGTAATGAAAATGATTTGTTATAGTTAGATCGAAAATAAAATAGGTACAAAAACTACATATCTGACCCCCTTAGTAATATTAGACTTGAGAGGGTTGTTATTATTTATGCTGTATTGTTGCTCAATATCGTCTAGGAAAATATCAAGTGCTCGAGATTAAGAAATTTCTGGTTCAAAGTACAAAAATTCTGTTTTGCTATGTGTGTTATGATTAAGTTTAAATGATTATTTTTTGTCTATCTTTGATCTGATTCTTAAAATGTTGTGATACCAGTTGGAGGGTGAGATCTATTGAAACGTTTATCCTACAAGTTGGTTACATCGAACGATCCCATATTTGTGTCCTCTAAGTTGATGTTTTTAGTTTTTTATACAAGTGTCTCAACAGTGCAATCTCGGAAGATTGTGTTTCAGTTAATGGAGATATTTTAAAACTAATTTCACACGCCGAGGCGCACATTTTAAAATTATTACAGTGTATACAGGATGTTCCATAAAGTAGTACCAACTCAAGTTTATGTTTTTTAAATGGAACAACCTATATTTCGACACAATTTAGAATTCCTCACAACATTTTACGACAAAAAATAACATTACGTACCGTAAACTTTATAGTTTTTGATTTATTGGCATTTTTATGGAAAAACAGCAGTCTAAGAAAAATTGTATATCTCAATACCTGTTTTTAATTTTATTGTGCGCGCTTAGATTATGATTAAGTAAGAAGCGTTCTATTAACGTGATTACCTATCATATCTAAATTGTGTGCAGGGTGGTCATAATCTGCAACAAAATATAGCAAATAGTTTTTCGTAAGAAAGATTTTTTTTTTAAATGGAGTACCATATATCTAATTATATTTTTGAATTCAACGGGTCGATTTGTATAAAAGATTACTAGTATTTATTTACAACTTTAAGAACGTGTTTCTGGTTCTTTTCTCTTATGTATTCTATTCAAAATTTTATACTGTAGAATACAGATTAAAAAACTTAGAGAAAAATACTTTGCCGTTAAGAAAAAATGGTTGGACGTCATGACTTCGAAAACAAATAAAATGCAAAATCTAATTAGTGTCATTTAAGACAGTAAGTCACCAGACGACTTTAATTATAGCAGTTCTGATTTCCGGAATGTATCGGAATTATAACTGCAATCATTTCCAGAATTTAAAATTTCAAGCTTACTGCGTGTGTGCTATAATTGGATAGATATCTTAAAGAATCACCATCCTATGTTAAATATATATATATATATATACTTGAGAGCGAGTAGCCACCGTAACTTCGTTAGTAATTAACGTCAAATCGAATAATGTGGGAATTTCGGTCTATTGGGCGTAGAAAAGGAAACTCCTTTTATCTAAGTTCAAATTTTCGTTTTATTTCAAAACTTCATCAGGAACAACCTAAAATTAATATACAAAAACATAAGCTTAACTCAAACTGTGCAAAACAGGTAATCTACGATAGTAAATTCTATAAAATACTTACATCATAGAGTCAAAGAAATCAGCCAAGAGAAATACATACTATCAGAACAGTCACATCACCAAACACACCAAGTTCAATTAAAATAGGTTAGGACTCAACTGTACATTTTTAACAATTAACATAATATCCGAATTACATGCACACGAGACACACACTCTGAGCCTTTCAGTTCAACAAAACAAAAACAACTGTGAAGCAGTAAACCAAACTTCGACCACCCAACTAACAAAATCGTGGCAGGCGGGTCACCAACATCAACACCAACCTTGTGCTATGTGCCGTTAAAACTTTGATTAATCAAAAATGAATATATATTGCTAAGTTGACCCGTATCAGACTTGAAATTCAAACTATTGTCCTTATTCACTTGAATGTAAAACATTTCAAGGAAAAGTCTAGCCTTATTGTTGCTTGCAACCGCAATTATGTCAGTGTTGCTCCAATCCATAACATGACCACTATCAACGGAATGTTGCGCCACAGCACAATTCCTTCTATGCAATTTTGTGTCACTCTTATGTAAAGCCAACCGTGATTTTAGCCATTGAGTAGTTTGACCATAATACTTCAGGGAGCACCCACCACACGGTATGGAATAAATGACATTCGACTTCAACAGATGGGGAGTTTTATCTTTATCTTAAATGCACTAAATACAACTAACTATCCACTTGCTCGCTCTGCTTCAGACAGCCAAAAATTCCTCAATCCATTACTATTATCTGCAGCATTTGCTTAATTCCTAATCTAAAACCGTCTCGTACCTCTCTCTAGACGTCGCTAATTTGAAATAATTGAACACGTACGTTGAACCGCTGAAGCTCGGAGAATTTGCAGGTCCCAAACGAACATTCAAATCGGGCAAATTAAGGACGAAATGTGCGACAAGCGCATTGTGGTCTCCACCCAAACCGCCACTTCCGTTCTACGGGGTCTACAACCTACGTAGCCATCAGTAAAACTAACACTTTATGTTCTACGTTGTCATTAGAGAGAGACTTTAACAGGGTCAATTAGTAAAGAGGCCAATTCCTGGGCGGCGCGCCGTTCGGTTCTGTGTTTTTTGCGCGACTTCCTCGGCGAACTTTACCTATCTGTGAAACCGATGTTGATTGCGCCATTCAAATTCGTAAAAAGGGGCATTAATTGCCGTCGAAGAATTTGCATTCCGATCAAATTAGTACGGTTCTCCTGGCGACGATGTAGCCTGAATTCGGATTACGTCTAGTTTCGGCCGATCGCACACTTGTTTCCAAATTGCCTTGCTCTTCCACTCAACCCCTTACGCAAACTAGAACTAAGACATAATTGTACCAATAATATAAGAATAATTCCGAGAACTTATCAAAACAAAAACAAACAAAACAATTACTCTAGAGTCTAATTACACGTAATTGCAGCAAATCCAACTCGACAAAACATCGCACATGCCCATAAAAAATTAAAATCAAAACAGGCTCCGATGTGCGCTCAATGCCTAAAGTCCCCCCTATTGAGCAAACAGACAACACGTCACCTTTCCCCCAAAAATGTTTAACGATAATTTTTTCATATCTTCCCTGAGACCATTGTATATGTGACTGACCTGGTAAGAGAATCATTATACAGCTCAGCGCGATGGGCAGGTGGAGCAAACAAACTCCTGAATCTTAAATTTAGGTTATGGACATCCGTTCTACAGCGTATCTTCCGCATGAGGTATTGTGGGATCCTGACAGTTTTTACCACTTATACCTCTATTTACCTCTTATACTATCACCGTGAATATACTACGGGTGCTCTGCTTTTAATCACTCCCGCACTAGTTCGAATGGCTTCGTTCTTGTCAGCCGACGCACTAGCGCAGTGTTCTCCAGCAGCTGGATGGCTTCAAAGTTGTCGTGGTGGAGTAGACGATCTTCGTGCTTCTTAACTAATTTTGATATTTCGGTATATACCATCTCCATTCGAAGGTCCCGATAAAGATTGGTGTTTTTGATTTACCATGGTGCACCAACAATGGCCCTTCGAACTTTATTTTGGAACCTCTGAATGAGGTTGATATTGGATTGCTTAGTGCATCCCCATAACTGTATTTCATACATCCATACTGGCTTTAATAATTGCTTGTATAGTAGGAGCGTATTTTGCACTCACAGGGCTGACCTCCGTCCCATTAGCCAATACATTTTGCGGAGTTCGTTCCGCTTTTTCTTGACATGTTCTTTCCATCTAAGCTTGGCATCCAGTGTCATACCAAGGTATTTCGCTGTATCCACGTATAGAATATCGTTCCCATTAAAAGTAAACTGGAATATAGTTAACTCTCTTATTGGTGTAGTTTAAATGCGTGGATTATCCTTCATTTAGTTTGATGCGCCATTTCTTTGTCCAAAGGTTGATTTTGTTTGCAGCTATCTGTAATTTTTCAGTTGCTTCTTCGACACTGTCACTAATCGCCAAAATAGCCGTGTCGTCTGCAAATATTGCCGCTGTGTTTTCTCCCGGAACAGGAATGTCATAAGTATACAGTAGGTACAAAAGTGGCCCCAATACACTTCCTTGTGGTACTCCGGCATTGATATTGCGTAGCGAAGAGTATTCGTCATCCTGTTTCACCCTGAAGTGGCGATCTTTCAGATATGATTTTAACAGTTCTGTATATTCAGTAGGAAGCTGCTGTTCCAGTTTCTCAAAGAGTCCATCATGCCATACCTTATCGAAAGCCTGAGCCACGTCTAAAAATATTGTTGAACAAATTTTCTTTTCCTCAAGAGCCTTTCCCATAACGTCGGTAATTCGGTGTACCTGATCAATTGTTGAATGTCGAGCTCGAAAGCCGAATTGATGTGATGGAATAGTTTGATTTTTCTCAAGAATTGGGTATATTCTCTTGATAAGTAATTTCTCAAACAGTTTTGAAATGGTTGGTAATAAAGAAAACAACTTAGAGTTGAAAAGCTTTTTGTTCATAACGATCCAATGGAACTGAATGTTTACTCTAAGCTTTTTTCAAGGATTTTGCAAATGAGCCACCATTTCTGTAATTTCGTCAACATAGTTAAATAATAAATTAAAGTAGAGGAAATTTTGCATAATTTATGTCTACGACATTTTTTGGTAAAATTAATAGTTTAGCTTCCTGCGCAAATTCTATTTGATCGAGATCGGTCGTGTCTGCATTAATATAAAACTAGTTAGCCAGGATTTGACAGATATTTTCATTCTAATGACAGCAGGTAGCGTGAAACGCTGATGTTTTGACAATACTTACTGCCAATGGTATCAAAATATCAGTCAAATCCTGGCTAACTAGTTTTATTTTAAAATAGAATCTCATGCAGCTAAACATCAGATTTGCCTGGCCGCATCAGATTTTTTTAAATTACTTTTCTACACGTTTCTAGATGGGCTCAAAAAGTTTGATGCACTTGAGGGTCTGCTATTTGTTAACAAATATTCACATATTCTGAAAAGGTAAATAATAGATAAACATTTTCCCTATTAGTGTATAGTGCTTTTTCTTCATAGAAGCTTTCTAATACAATTTTACTTCTTAATTATTTGTTATGTTCTTATACCCTTTAGCTGTAATAGTTCAATAATAAAAGCATTATCGAAAAAGTAAAATTTGTAAAACTCTAAGCAATTTCTCACGAGAACGAAGTTTGCAGTACGAGCCGTAGGCGAGTGCTGCAAAGCGTTCGAGTGAGAAATTGCCATTACTTGCGAATGGAATACTATACTTTTTCTACGACCATGCAACGAAATTTTATAAATTAATTTTTGTGCATATAGGGCCAGCTGTATGTCACTATGACGGTTTACAGGATTTTGACAGATTAAAATTGTTTGGTGCGCCTTGTCACTTAGCGACGTTGTCAATGCCTTGACAATGTCGCTAAGCAGTGTATCAACAATTTGGAAATGAAAAATCCAGAGCTGTGATTGGTTCTAAAGCCGTGAGGAATGAAATATTTCTCACTACTGGCGGGGTATGAGGAGCCAGGAATGAAATATTTGTCATGTGTGTGGGGAATGGTTAGTATTACTTATCATAAATTGCCATGATAATGAATGCATTCCTCAATAGGAGTAGAAAAAAGGTATTTTCTATGTTTAATACAGCAGAATTGACGTTATTCTTTTTAGGCGCAGCTCTTCAAAGAGCTTTGATATCATCGGTAACATCTCAATTTCGTAAATATTATGCCAATTTATTGCCTCTGCGACAGCTCAAAGATATCGGCGGTCTTCCTCTCCTTGATATTAATTACATCAACGCGCCGCTAGGGGGAGCTTTTTGACCTGGCGCGTTTTTTTATTCGTTCCTTTTGTCGTAACGTGTATACCCGTGAGGCTTTTGTCTTCGTCCCGACGTCTCGAAAATCAAAATTCTTTTGTGGTAGACGGGTAATTAATTTGTGCTGATAGTGCCTGCCCCTTGACGGTGGTATGTTTCTCTGTCCGTCCTTTCAAAGCGGCTTTCGAGAGGCTGCATGTTTTGCGGCCCTACTAATTTTACTTAAAAGGAAAGCTATACTTTTGTGACTTTGTGGATTATCTGTTGGCGTGCATCGAAAAAAAAAAAACAGGTTTTAGGATTTTTATCAGACGTTAAGGCACCTTTTTTGTAGACTTTATATAGATTGTTTCGAACAAGATTTTATTATACATATGGATTTTACGTCCCCAATCCACCCCTAGTGCCTTGAAAACTACCCAAATGAAAAAATGTACATTTTTACAGTCCTTAGTCTTCTTCAGTTTCTTGCAAATGGAATATTTAGTGTTTTTCTTGGTGCAGCTTTTTATTGTGTTCCTTTTTCGCATCCTTTGTTATTTCTCTAGAATGAATTTCTTTTCAGCTTACTTCTTTTGTTTTAACAAATACTCTATCCAAGGATTAGATAATAATTAATGTTACAGAACAACACTGTGGGTGTCTCCGAATTCTTCGGACATTTAAATAATATTATCAACAGACAATAAATGGTTGCTAATGGTTTTCCTGAAAATGCTCTAAAGTCGGCAATATCTTTTTGGATAATTCAATTTTATACGAAACGATAAGATCCGAAAGTGCGTAACAATTTCGAATTATGGGTAATAATGAGCGAATATTGGGGGGGGGGCGGGAGCTCTTAATGGAAAACGAGATCTCGAGGCTCCTATCTTGAAATTTCGATTAAGGACCGTATTAAGTGCTTCCGAATAACTTCAAACTCGATGTAGTAATTTTCTTTTCATATAATGAGGAACTCGAAGGAAACGTCCTGGAACGCATTTTTATTTACAAGAAAAAAAAACGAGGCGGATAATTATTGTTTCGTCATTCTCAAATTTAAAAAAATTATACTTCAAATTAGACATTTAATTTACTGAAAATGTCTAATAGCCTTTTAAATATTGTTAATAATTAATAACATTTTTAATCCAACATAGTTTCTCTTATAGATATTCTCGATATCGTGTTTTTTCGGTTTCACATAAAAGTATTTTTTCTTTCTTTCAAAACTAACAACGACTTTAAAGCTACTGTATTAAATTACATTCAAACCTTGAATCCCATTTTAGAAATATTGCCATGAATCCGTACGTTGTTACTCGAATCCCGAACATTAATTTTACTTGTAGCTAACATAAAATCGGGATTTAATTTCTAGGAAATATCTGGAACAGCCTTTAGGCTCTCTCTCCTCCTATTAAAATAGGAGTTGGAGCGCGAAAAGTTCGATATCCGCGAATGCAAGTTCGTGGATATTGGAAATTTTGTCCGCCGTACAGTTCATTAGTAAGTTTCAATGCGCTCAGTTCCCTTGGTTTGCAGCATTCGTGCAACGCCGAACGAAAAGAAACTTTCAAATATGTGTAACTGCCTAGCCATGCAACACTGTAGTAGTAGTAGTAGTAGAGTAAGTAGTCCAACCTAAATATGTTCCTCGAAACTTTTCAATTCCAATAAATCGGAAAATCGACAAGTATGTACGTAGTTTATAGCTTAATGTATTTAGAGTTTATTGGGCATACTACAAAACAGCACATAACTTGCTGTAATAAAATCAGAAGTTTTTTATTTATTATTATTTTTTTAGTTGCGAAAGATCAGGCTTAGTTTATCATTACATACTTATTTTATTCATATTACCAAATAAACAAGGTCCTATAAAAACAAAAATAACCATAATGCTTCAATTTAAAAATTTTGATATACTTGCAAATTATATTTAGTAGGTCAAGGTCAGCTAATTCACATCTCACACCCAATTGATTTGAAGTTTCTGAGATACAAAAACGGTAGGATTTTTTTGAAATTTTATCGCAGTTGTTTGCTTACAAACGTGTGGACTAAAAAGTGTACAATGTGAAAAATAAGACTGACGAAAAAATACCTCGTAATGGACTGGCTTATGGCAATATAGCCTACAAAATTTAAGTCAAGCCAATTGGAATTGTACAGTTAAATCTTTGTGTAAAACAGGAGCATATTTAATTTTCTAAGTAAAATTGATTTTTATACTTTTAACACATGCTTAAACTGAGGAATTATGTTTCGATTTCCAGTGCGAGCGGTTCCCCTACCTATTAAAGAAAGACATAAAATAAGGACCAACAATATTTAATTACTGATTTTAAATAACACCGTTATTGAGTATGTAAATAGTAATTTAAGACCAAATTCCAGTTTTTAATATAGCATCCTGTATATTTTTTCCTTAGCATTACAAATTTGAAGCGTAGCAATTTCATGAAACTTTTATTGGAATCTTTTTCTTTTGTCAACTTTTTAGAAAGAAATATATTCAGTGGTTACGTTTCTTTTTATACACACTGGGTAACAATAAGGACGGTGATAGATTTACAGCATTTTGCAGATCGGAATTTTTATTTTACAGTCATTCGGAGCATTCATCTTTACGGAATAGAATTCAATAGTAGAATTCACAAAAGGAAAGGTGTCGATTCAAAATCTTTGAAGAATTCATACAGTTTTTCTCTTCTAACTTAGTCAAGGGTTTCTCATTATTCTCATACAGTATTAGATATATTTTCCTTTATCGCAAAAAAACATGAGTTTAATTGCTAAAACTCCCTCCGATCTCTTTGGGGCTCCATAAGCAAGACTACTCTAGAGTTCAATTTTATATTCTTACTACGGTAATTTATTAATCACCTAATTAATTTATAGTTTATAAAAGATTGTTTTTAATAATAATATAAAATTCACAATTCTTGAGACGGTAATAAATTAATAAAATTATAAACCCCTAACCACAACAAGTATTTTAGAACCTAAATACGTATTTCAGCAACTATGTTGCCATCTTTAGTAGAACCTAAAAAGCGGAAAAGAGAGATTCGCACTTCATAGTATCTTTACTGGATATTGTCCAAGCAAATCACTAGTGGAAGTGACGTCCATGTTAAAAATTACCCTATATATACCCATTTGTTGTTCACACCTCAGTGAATTTTTGATCATTGAAGCGTAAAAAACAAGTTTTAATTAAAGCAGGTCAAACAATGGCGAACTAGGTATAGGACCCCTGTCTGAATTTATTAATTTATCTCTATTCAAGTGAATAAAGATACTTTCCAAGCTGTTTAGTTCCCTATTATTTGACACAGCTTTTACAAGTTTTAAGTCATCTACAACTACTTTATGACCTGTGTCTAAAATATGTTGAGCCACACTAGATTTTTCAAAACGATTATATTTAAAATGGAAAAGGTTTATCGACGGTAAGATATTCAAGGAAAAAGGTTATTTATCGGGCAATTCCGTCATTCGAAGAAGCAACCGTAGACACGTGTTTCGGACTATTAGTCCTCATTAGTACGGTATAGCCAAGGAGTAAGATGGACACTCAATGGAAAAAACACATTGGGCACCCCCTTATGGTCTCCATTTGAGTGTTTTTTCCATTGAGTGTCCATCTTACTCCTTGGCTATACCGTACTAATGAGGACTAATAGTCCGAAACACGTGTCTACGGTTGCTTCTTCGAATGACGGAATTGCCCGATAAATAACCTTTTTCCTTTTATATTTAAAATGAGCTACATGTTCTTTGAACCTAGTTAAAATTGTTCTTCTAGTCTGGCCTACGTATTCTTTTTCACAGTCATGACATTTGATACAATATATACCAGATTTATCAAGTACATCTACCTTATCCTTTGGGTTTCCAAGAAGGTTTTTTATGCTATTATGAGTCGAATATGCTATACAGAGATTTTGTGATGTAAAAATACTTCTCAAACCCCTTGTATATGCACAATCGAACGGTATTTTAACATATTTCTTCTTTTCTACAGACAAAGTATTTAAAGTAGATATTTGATTTACATACATTTTTTGATTCTGCTTCTTAATCATTCTATCAACTATTTTCTCAGGGTACCCATTATGTATGACAACATTCTTAATAAACAATAATTCTTGCTGATATCTATCTGCGGACAGTGGAAATTTCAATAACCTATTTACTAAACAACTAATAAAAGACAATTTTTGTTGAATATATCAATATCCAGTAAAGATACTATGAAGTGCTAATCTCTCTTTTCCTCTTTTTAGGTTCTACTGAAGATGGCAACATAGTTGCTGAAATACGTATTTAGGTTCTAAAATACTTGTTGTGGTTAGGGGTTTATAATTTTATTATTAAGTTCGCCACAGTCTCCAAAATATTGTCGGTAATGAATTAGTTAAAGATTAGTTTGGGTCTCGCTGACAGGAACCTAAATCTGCTTGTAACGGAATGGAGTTTCGAAAATACTGCTTTGGGGGCCCCCTGTTATTGGGGGCCCTGGGCAAATGCCCATTTTGCCCATGGGATAACACGCCACTCAATATTATCATTATATTATGTAAGTTAAGTTGCCTAGACTATATACCATTAAAGTTACAAACAAATATCCCCCACAAGTATGTATCGTCAAAATATTATCACGATGTTATTTTCAAGGTAATTTCGGACGCAGTTTGTGCAGATTATTTACGATTCAACAGCCTCACAGCAAAAACTGGCTACGTCTCGCAGTCGAGTCAACCTCGAGCGCTCAAATATCGAGTTTTTCCCACCGGCCAACAAGCAAATATTTTCAAGAATTTATTATGCGTTATGCTTGACTATAATATATATATATATATATATCGTCATAATTTTTATTATAATAATTTAAAAAGCCATTACTCTAATAATAGCTTACTTATTAAAGTAAATTAATCTCTATTTATTCTTTATTGTATTAGTACAATATAAGTCGTATATAATGAGTAATGACTAATGACACACCTGGTAAATATTCCATTATAATTTTACTTCTGTGGACCTGCTTGTATACAAACCGCATTATTATGCAATTCGATATTACAGAAATTATCAACGCCCTGTAAATCCATGCTGGTGCATTTGCATCTCTGAACTGCGTTAGTGCATTTGGCTGTTAGCTCAAAGCTCCAAGCAAGCGCAAGCATATCCATTTTGGCGTAGTGAATTAGATGCCGGCTTTAGATATCTCAAATTCGTGTTGTTCGCAACAATCCAAGCGCTAGATATTTGCTATTCTAATGACGACGTAGCGGGAACTAATATGAATTCCATTTCTGATTAATGTCAATCTGAAGCTGAAAGCGCACGAATTACGTATAATATGAGCGAAATACGTCTGTCATAACAGTGTTAATGTTGACGATTCAAAAACTATATAAAGCAGATGAAGATTTTTGAATACCTGTCACGTCTTATAAGTTTGCGGTACCAATCCAAGAAACTTCTTCCGAATACAACGAATATAATAGAATGTTATCGTGATATTGTAGATATGTAATGTTAAACTTTTGTTTAGCGATTTTATTTAAAATTTTCTGGATTTTGTTTTATTACGATATAACAAAATAATATATGTGACCTGGTCTACGAAAATGGGGTTTATGTGTCAAGAGATACGATTTCGAGGTTTTGGGGTGATTCGAATACAGAAAAGTCCCCTCTTTCTAACGAACCCAACCCCGGCTTGGTAGCTTTCTTAACGGCCGAGTTATTCGTATTTGAAGTTAGAGTACACACAATAAAAACAGAAAATGTAAAAAAATTATTTTGGCATTTTTTCTTGTACGTAGTAAAATAAATTAGAGAAATGAATTTTCTTTGTTCAGGAGGATTTTTGAAACTTAGATTTTACGTTGTTTATCGGTGGTTGAATGTTATTATTTCGCTTCATGTGTGATTACGAGCAAAGTAGTTGGGATACAAATTATTATTATACCCGTTTATGGATCAGATACATTGGGTAATTAATTCTAAAAAGTACAGTCCTCTATCTATTTTAGTTTGTTCAGGAGGATTTTTGAAACTTAGATTTTACGTTGTTTATCTGTGGTTGAATGTTATTATTTCGCTTCATGTGCGATTACGAGCAAAGTAGTTGGGATACAAATTATTATTATACGCGTTTATAGATCAGCTACATTGGGTAATTAATTCTAAAATGTACAGCCCTCTATCTATTTTAGTTTGTTCAGGAGGATTTTTGAAACTTAGATTTTACGTTGTTTATCGGTGGTTGAATGTTATTATTTCGCTTCATGTGCGATTACGAGCAAAGTAGTTGAGATACAAATTATTATTATACACGTTTATAGATCAGATACATTCCGTAATTAATTCTAAAAAGTACAGCCCTCTATCTATTTTAGTTTGTTCAGGAGGATTTTTGAAACTCAGATTTTACGTTGTTTATCGGTGGTTGAATGTTATTATTTCGCTTCATGTGCGATTACGAGCAAAGTAGTTGAGATACAAATTATTATTACACACGTTTATAGATCAGATACATTGGGTAATTAATTCTAAAAAGTACAGTCCTCTATCTATTTTAGTTTGTTCAGGAGGATTTTTGAAACTTAGATTTTACGTTGTTTATCGGTGGTTGAATGTTATTATTTCGCTTCATGTGCGATTACGAGCAAAGTAGTTGGGATACAAATTATTATTATACGCGTTTATAGATCAGATACATTCCGTAATTAATTCTAAAAAGTACAGCCCTCTATCTATTTTAGTTTGTTCAGGAGGATTTTTGAAACTTAGATTTTACGTTGTTTATCGGTGGTTGAATGTTATTATTTCGCTTCATGTGCGATTACGAGCAAAGTAGTTGGGATACAAATTATTATTATACACGTTTATGGATCAGGTACATTGGGTAATTTATTCTAAAAAGTACAGCCCTCTATCTATTTTAGTTTGTTCAGGAGGATTTTTGCAACTTAGATTAAAATACAAACGAAATGATAATTTACAAAATAATCATTCTTATAGGAAATAATATTTATATTAAATTCAACCTCTCTAATGTTTCGTCTTCTTGGTATCTTTAGCATCTACTTTTTCACTCCGCTTCTTTTTATGATTTGTTTGGTCAGTTTTAGCCTGTGATGTACCTACATGAGGACTTGTTTCGCAGTTACCTTTACTTTTCTTTTTCTTGAACATTTTTTTACCCCCATCTATATCTTTCAATATTTTAGAAAGCATAAATGATTCCATTACAAATAGCCGACAGACCTGAAATTCCTTTTTCCCTAATTCCAGAAATCACAGACAGCATCTTATATCAGTCGACATTAGAATCAGTCTGAATCAACGCTGAAAACATCTTAAATCTGTCTTGCAACGTAGTGCTACAAGGAAAAGGAGTTACCTCCTGCCCTAATTGAACGGAAATACCGGTGTCCTCGCTTCAAATATCCATTCTTGTTACGGAAGTCTTTTACCTTAATTGTTTTACGTTGTTCGTTGTTCGCGTCGAGAAAATGCACGTCTTTCCGTTTGCCCGTACAGGGCGTTAGTCGGCGCTAAACCTCTCGGGCAAGTGCAATTTTATATATCGACTGTAAACAGCAATCCTGCGGAGCTAATTGAATTGAATCGAAGTTGACCAATCTCATCGCGCTATCGAGTTAATTAAACTTTGCCGGGGGTAGGAACGAATGCGGTGAAACATTGCCGGATTCAATCGAAATTTGCGGACAACAATAGGTGACGCGGTACGTGCGGGGGTGAAAGTTCAATAGAGATTTTGTTTTTGTGTAAAGTTTGAATCTGTACGTTTATCTTTTATACAATGTGTATTCAGTAGCGTTATTTTGCGATTGTTTGTCACTAATTCAAATGAAAAAGAGTCAAATTCTTGTGTCAGATACTTTTATTAATGTTTCAGAATCCGACAAAAATATCGAAAATCTACTACGAGATCGTAATAGTATATTATTTACATTGAATTTTGTCCACTGCTTTTGTGATTCCATGAACAAATACCTCAGGAAAAGAAACAGCACACCTTTTATGTCTTTTGAGACCTGCTGATTTTTTACGTAATAATACTGTACATTTCTGGCAATAAGAACTACATTAGGTTTTCCGTATTTTCTAATTCTATGGATTTTGTTTTGAATTTAAAATATTCTAAAAAAAGGTCAAAGCTATGTATATCGGGTGACTCCCGCTATAAGTACGTCTGTTATTTTTTTTTAGTTATGACGCTGGACGAATAAATTTAAGAAGAGCTAATAGATAGAAATTACCATTTTTTGGGATACTGTTGACGTTAGTATGACTTCTAGTTTATCGAAAACGAAGTCACCATTGAACTTTTTCCCTATTTGAACCCATAGTTCGCGTACTTTGGTACTTTTTAAAATTTTAATCTTGCCGCCATTTCCGGAAAAACCGGAAGTGACACTAACCAGTCCAGCGTCAAAGAACTAAGTATAAGCGGGCGTACCTATGGCGAGGGTCACCCGGTTTATAAAACTGAAACAGATAGGTTACATTGAAAATACAAACAAATTAAATTCGTCATCAATCGTGACCTTTTCACATTATTTTTTAAATGGCATTTTTATTGGACTTTGTCTTAATTGACTTATTGAGCACACAAGAAAATTTTCAGGAAAATTAGAAAAATTCTACGGGATTCAAGCTTTCCATCGCTTAAGGTTGTCGATAAAAAAGTCAAAATACCGAAAAATAGTGACCTCAAACTTAGCCTTAACTTTTTTACTTAAACTTTTAATCCAGAAAATTTTATAAATATTCTTAAAGAACTGATTCACTCAAAGGAATCTGTAGTTTCAATAGAGATTTTCGCGCAGCTTCTTATTCTGTTTGTTTTTCGCTTCCTTTAATTTTTCTCTACAATCATTTTCTTTTGTGCTTTATTCTTTTTTATTAACAAATATTCTGTCCAAGCATTAGATAATAATGTTACAGAAGAACTCTTTCTTTTCACTTTATTTGGGTGTTTCAGGCCAGAATAATGATTTTTTTAATTGAGCTGGCATAAGTTCAGCTGTTATCTCCAAAGGTGGTGTATTAATGCCAAAATCGCTACTCTCTGCTGCTAGTGTAATAATTAGGGATTATTGATGTCCGTAATTTCGACACTCGTGTCGGCATTTGGACAAAATGCGTAAAATATGTTATTTTCTTGTGTAATAACCTGTGTAAATAATAGTGGTTAAAAAAGTAGTACACAGTATTATTATGAAAATATAAACCATTTAGAGTCAGCCTAAACAGATATTATTAACATTTTCTTAATTACTGTTATCCTGTAGCGATGTAAAAAGAAGTCAAATTGCAGTTACCTTATAAGGAAAAAAGCAACTTTTAGCATAACATTTGAATAAAAAGCAGCAAACTTGTTATCAGACGACCGGCTTCTCCTTAAGGACATTTTCGAGTCTTAGTCAGAATCTTTTTTAAATTAACATATAAATGAGTGTGCAGGTGCAGCAGATGTTTGAAACAAAACCTAAAATTGCAAAGATAAATCAAAATGGACATAAACAATGCACAAAGGAAACAATACCAATCAAAGCGCGTCACCAAACCAAAGAAAATGGTGAAAAATCGACAATCGACAAATCGTGTTTTCATAACTACACTGAAAGCGGTTTTGTTTTGACTTTTATAATGAGTAGATTAATATTAATTTATTATTTATACACCATATCCTAGGACGAATCTAATTTCCAACACTGGCAAAACTAATTCTCAAAGAAAACTCACCATACCATAACACCATACAATTCCCACCCTAAGCGCGTTATGGAACTGCGCAAAGTTCCCACCCTTCCACCGGCAGCAAATTAATCAAATCACCAACACTAACCCATTAATCCCCCCGCACACGACTAAACAATCATAAATCACGACAATGGCGAATTATCAAACAATTATCTCTTGATATTTACCTTGTAGGCATTGTAGACCGACCTAGGCGTGGGACGGTGTATGCGGGGGCGCGAAGGGGAGGTATGGGGCGTCACGGTGTTACCGCCACACTACCTATCGTTACATTGTAACCCCACTGATTACCAGGGCCGGTTTCCGCACACTTAGCGCGATGTTTGCGGTTGCAGTGTGTATCGGTAACGTTTGCGGTCAAGTCTGTATCGGCCTCGCTAAACTACCGGGTCGGACGGTAGCTATTGTGGCACCGAAACCCCGATCGTATACCGACTGGGTCAGTATAGCCCGATAAGCCACTTCGTTCCCAATTGGTTTTAGCCCCGAACGTGAATAATTAAACGCACGGGAACCGACCGGAAACCACGATACTGCCCTCCGAACGGTGATCACCTATTTTGCGAGGAAGACGTACCGCACATTTACTATTGTGTGCTGTTACGCGTTATACAGTGTATCTAATTCATTATTAAGGGGGGGTACAGCCTCGTAAAGTTGTTTGTTTGTTTTTATATTGTGAGAATAAGGGTGTGTGACCACTCTGGGTATTCAGACACAAATTTAACATCATTGCCTTATGTCTGACATGACAATATTTTGGAGACTGTGGCGAACTTAATAATAAAACTATAAACCCCTAACCACAACAAGTATTTTAGAACCTAAATACGTATTTCAGCAACTGTGTTGCCATCTTCAGTAGAACCTAAAAAGAGGAAAAGAGAGATTAGCACTTCATAAGCAAATCACTAGTGATTTACTTGGACAATATCCAGCAGTAAAGATACTATGAAGTGCTAATCTCTCTTTTCCTCTTTTTAGGTTCTACTGAAGATGGCAACATAGTTGCTGAAATACGTATTTAGGTTCTAAAATACTTGTTGTGGTTAGGGGTTTATAATTTTATTATTGCCTTATGTCTGTATACAATTTTACTTTAATGTCAATAATTTCTAACCACAACCCATTAAACTATAATGATTTGGTTAGCAGAGACAAGTAACTTCATATGCTCTGCTATCTTTATAAATGAGCAGAATCTGCAAAAAGTTTTACAACTTTTAGTTTTCTTCTGCAAGAATTTCAGTTTGTCCTTTTTTATATCCATACGTAAATCCTGTGAAAATTGAGATCTATAGATACATATTAACTCATGCCTCAAAAGGGTCAAAAACGATATTAAATATCAGTTCATAACATCAAAATCTGATGTGGCCATGCACATGACTTTATCATACTATACAGCAGTGTCAAACGCTGATGTGCTAACAATAATTTCAATAGAATCATAATATCTATCAAATCCTGGCTAACTAGTTTTATATTAATGGGGACACGACCGATCTTGATGAAATAGAATTTGCTCATGCAGCTAAACTATTAACTTTATCAAAAAATGTCACAGACATAAATTACTCAGAATTTCCTATACTTTAATTTATTATTTAACTATTTTGACGAAATTACAGAATTACACACATACACACACACACAATTTTGTTACCTGGGCACCTAAAAGGAGATATTTAAGTTGACTTGACTGTTTTTGCTCAAAATTACGTTTAATATTGTAATTTTTACTTTTATTTATATATTTATTGTTATTATTAGTATTAAGTAAATTTTGCTCAAATGAACACATATACCTACCTACTCATGATATTTAATTTCAAAAAATTATTTTGGGGGGAAACAGTAGAATTGTATATTTTTATCTCAAGGCTTTGATTAATAATAATCTCAATAATCTTCGTCCTCAAGATGTTTGAGAAATGATTGTCATAATTGGAACTAATAAATAAATAAACAAAATATTTATCAAATTTAAGTTTACGTCAATACCTACAGGTATTTAAATACATAGAAACAATCATGGACTTTGTTTCAGAAAACAATGTTTTAAAATTATTAATACATGAACAAAAACTACTACCATTAATTGGTTTAGTTTAATTGAAATTTTTAGTTTCAATTTTTAACTTTTAATTGTACCTGCTTAATTTTTCGAACGTTTCTTCTTAAATCTAAAATAAAATCTTACAATATTATTAAAATAATAATTAAATAATAATTATTAATGTTAATTATTAAATAATTATTTTTAAATATGATTAAAATAAGTCAATTCATAATATACAAATGAAAAAAAAAAAGGAAAATCCCGTCGTATCTAAACAGTTCATTAAAACAGTTTCCTACCATTGTCTATACCAGAATCATAGTTTTGCATACCGCATACCAAACTTAACATTCATACTTAATTGTTTCAAAATTAGTTATTGTTGTGGAGAGACAATTATGAACTTTTTTCACACTGTATTGTTTATTAAAACTAGATACCATCGAAACTTCATATTCAAGAAAAAAAAAACATATATTTCTATTGCCACAGTGATAAAATAGTCACAATAAAAGGAAACAAAAAATACTACATAATATTTTTTAGACCTAACTTTTGTTCATCGATACTTTTGAGTTAAACTTCTGTAACTTTATTGCTAGTTACCCAGAATTGTTTCGTCCCAGTTAGGTATCACATAACGGCAATTTTAAAACTATTATTTAAGTTACTGCAACTCCAACTTCTCGACATAAATGTAATTAAAACTTTTCAACTTGTCTCTGCGTTGCCATTTTGATATCGCGTAACGACAAATTCTATTTACGTTTTTCGCAATAGAGAAAAATGTTGTGAGAGTTCCGTATAGAGCATGATTTTTAGTTTTATGCTCGGAGTGCGAATTCTGTCACATTGTGTATTCCTTTATAGCAAAATATCAACGCTCGGTTGCACATTTCAAACGACCGCACGTCAAAGCAAATTTCCGCTGAAAATTCACTCGCAAGTCTTTTTCCCAATTCTAACATTTTCAAACGAAACGGTTAAAATGCAACCCTAGTGAATAGAGACGAACATACGTACGCAATACGTGATCGTTCAAATCATAACCTCGCATAACCTCAAATATATACGATCTATAAACATTCCCTATACCACCTTACTAGTGGCCTATAGACCGCCTATTGGGTAGATCAGTGAATCGGTACATGGCAGGAATCGATAGACCGCATATACACTACTGTCTTATGTTATATGATAACCAAATGATAACTATAAAGTTGTTTCTATGGACTCATATATATAAAACAAAAATCGTTCAATAAAAAAAAAAAATAGCCTACCGCAATTGAAAACAAAAAATATAATTTGTCGCAATAAATTTGATTTATTTTTTGGGTTGCTTTTTCTTTTCAAGTTGAATAATGTTAACAATACGTATGGTGTGAAACAAAAGTTAAAAATATAGTATTCTAATGCAAGGTACACTTAAATTGCATAAAATTTAGTAAATTTAACAAATTTAGCTTACTTTCATAATTATTAGATTATATAATCAATGCAAATTACGACGACAAATCTAATCTAATGTAATCTTTTTTTCAAGTGGCAAACATGATCTGAATCAAAATGTAAAAATATTTTAGACCACTTGTGGAAGACTCAGATTGCTTCCAATTGGGCAAAATTTGTTGGTGGTAAACGTGGGTCCGTAGACACACCTTTTTATCAACTTATATAATGATTTTTTGTATAATTGGCTATTTGTCAGATTAAACATTAAATAATTTTTCTTATAATGGCATGTTGTTGGCCCAGCAACTACAATCTACACTTATATAGAGAGCTTTAATGAAAAAATAATGACTTGTTTTTGTTTTATTTTAGATTTTATTAAAGATGTTTGTCACTTGAAAAAAAACAATTGTTATATTTTGTTCCCAGTTATTCCATTACTTGAAATAGAAAAAAGCTTCAATTGTTAAAATTACTCAATTTTATGCCAAGTGCAGGAAATCTAAATCTGGCAGTAAAGTAATATTTTTAAGCTATTATTTCACAAAATATAGTTAGAAATTTTCAACTTTAAAAATACTTTAACCTAACTACAAAAAACAATTGAAAAAAATTATAAATATTAGGCCTCTTGTGGGAGACATATTTTTTTCTTAATTGGGTTAATCTTGTTGATGTTATATGTGGGTTCATAGAGATAACATAAATCAACTTAAAACTTTGATTTTCCAAAAAGTTCTTTTTATACACTCTACTGCTTGGTTGGTCACTACTTATACAGATTGGTATTGTAGATTAATAACATTGTACACATATTGCAGAATATGTAATACATGTATAATAACATTAGTAGGTATTTTTAAATAACAAATAAGCAATGATAATTAAGAAACTAAAACATGATTGAGGCTAAAAATTAAATTAGTTCCATTACAGAGACTGTGCATATAATATATATTTGTAGAACATTGCACATCATTGTTGTATACACGTGTATATATTACAGAAAACAATAAGTAAAAAATGGATTATGAACAAATTTAAATATTTCTTCGTAACATGTAACTGTCAATTTGAATAGAATCTTTTTCCATAATCGCCCCGGAGAAAACGTTTTGACAATTTACACATACGTGCGTAGAATCCCACCCTTTAACCGTACAAAATGCCACATTTAGCTGTGCAAAAACGTGTTGAAATAAATAGATTTTAACTAAATCCAAAGTTTGTCCTAATTTATGGTTATAGCAATACAGACCTTGATTGGAAATTGTATTCTTTGTAATATGATTGATGCGCGTATATATATATATGAAATTGACAATAACATTACGGGTGACCGAGAGTTACGATAGACGATAGACCAATGCGATATTGCGATAAGTCTACTTCAATAACCCTTCCAAATCACCAATGTTGATATTCGTCCCATTTGTTCTGATATATACAAATCTGTTTTGTTCGAAGTAACAGATAACTTTCTTTAACCCAAAATTAGATTCCTTGTTCCTCAGGCTATTTATCACATCGTATATGTTACCTGTGCAAAAATCGAATTAAAAGAAATTCAACTAAAAATATAATAGTTAATGTAACTTTAAAATAACGATAAATAGTTTCATTCGTTCAAATTCTCGTACTAATAGTTTGATTAGAGGAAAAATTCTTGTTTATTTTCTTTCGAGTCATCCCCATTTCTGGCATAGTGAGCTGATGTTCACGTTCTAGGCTTCTCTCTTGCGCTCTGTCAATTCGCACACTACTTTAACTTCGGCTTTCTTGTAGTTGTAGGGGCTCTGGAGACTGAGGCATCTATGTCTCTCGATATACTTTGACCTGGAAGATCTATTGTATGTGGGGCTAAATACGTACAAATTACGTACGACAGTTTGTTTACATCCTGAAATTATTAATAAATAAGTAAATGTGTTTTACAAATAATCTGCAATAAATTCACCTTATGCTATGGGTGCGGTTGTTTGGGAAATTTCACCATCAAAATATTAGATTAGGTTGTTAGGACGTTAGGTTAGGTAATGGTTTTGACATTGGCGCTGTGCGCAGACCCGACCTGACTGGTCGACTGGTGTACATTGATGCCATCTAACAGCTACCTCTCAAACTGTAATCAATTAGAGAGGGTAAGTAAGGGGCCCTACTAAACGAAAGTCGAAACGCTAATCCGGCTAATCATCTCTATTAATTTACTTACTGTGTTTTCGTAGTAACTTACCTGCGCGGTAATATTCGCAGTTTGTCAAATTTTACATATCTTCTAACGCAAATTAATACATATTTTTATACGATCAACATGGTTATAGGTTTTTCATATCATACTTGTGGGGAAGTAACAAATCGCTTAGCTCTGTAGATACCTACTGCAATGTAAATAGGTTTGAGGTTATGATAAGGTTATGTCTGCGCTTTTGACGTTTCTTAGCTGGCAACCATGACAACGCGTAATAAATGGCTGTTGGAATGTTGAGGCGCGTTCACCAAAATCGCTCGCTTTTTGGAAAATTTTGAAGCAAAAACGCCCTAGAGGCCGTTTTGCGTCGATTTCAAAAACTCACGCAACGTAGAATTGCCCATATAGTGGATCGGACGCGCTCCGCGCGCCCGAAAAGGCCTCTCCAAATTTTCCATAAAGAATTAAGAAGCCACTTTTTCGCATGTGAAATGGTGAGAAAAAACACGCCAAATCAAAATACATAATATAGACTAGATCGGAATTTAAGGTTAAAAATTGATAAAACTGCTGAACGTTAGAATGTTGGTTCGCTCTGAGTTTTTCTGTAATTTCGCCCGGCATTGTATAGCATTATTCATAAACTACACACTCGTATATATGTGTATGTTCTTGTTCTGGTAATATTACTATTAAATCTCTGAATCTTTTATTTATCTACCAAAAATGTCTATACATACTTACACTACGAGTTAGAGTTTTCAGATCATAGTTCTAAAAAAACATCCTACGCACGTAAGAGAAAACAACGTATGTATTTATGTGTTGGATAAACCATTCCGCTACGCAAGTCATGGAAAACATGATAGAACAACATATTTTCGTATAAGAAACGCTACTTTTCACAACAATGTTGTAGATATATAACTTTTTTTATCATAAAATATGATGTTCCTTTAAATTCCCCTGTTAATTCTGAAGTAAAATCGTAATTCGACTTGGCTATGTGGTTACTATACTAAATTTTATTAAATAATGACGGCGTACATCGTAAATTATTTAATCTACCCATACATTTTTTATGGAATATATTATTACGTTACAATATTATAAATGCATGTATGCATATATCAGCAAGTTAGTGCATCGCGGCGAAACAGCAATAAATTAATAGTTTTAACTCGCGTAGTTTGTTCTCTCGGTTGTCGTGATATATTTTACGTGGCGGTTTACAAAAGTGATAATTTATACGGGCTGTACTAAAGTTGAGAGCGCACGAAAGTATACGTAGCATTTGAATGTGAATCACCAAGTTGCAAGCATGGTACAATTTACCATTTAAAATGTATCAAAATTATCACAATCACAATCAAAATCAAAAATTACAGCCACAACCTGGATTTGAACTGAAGAATACTGAATATATATATATATATAATACTGAATACTGAATACTGAAGAATATATAATAACCCGGAAGCAGTTTATTTTCCTATATAAAAAGCCAGGATATGCAAAACATTTTGATTCTATTTTGACAGTATTGTCAGCACATCAGCGTTTGACAGGTGTATAGTACGATAAAGTTAAGAGCCTGGCCATAACAGATTTTTTCAAAATTTTGGTAGCGTTTCATAATTCTCATTTTACGCAATTCTTATACATTGTGTCCTTGTGTACATAAATTAATTCGTTTTTCTTTTATATTTACAGGTAAGATTGAACAACTTCATTAGAAACTTGGGAACTAACTGTAAGTACTTTTTCTGAAAAGGCTTTTGTTCAAAAATGTCCAAAGGAACTGGATGTTTACTCTAATCATATTTCAAGGATTTTGCAAATGAGCCGCCATTTCTTAAATTTTGTCAAAATAGTTAAACAATAAATTAAAGTAGAGGAAATTTTGTATAATTTATGTCTATGACAATTTTTGGGTAAAATCAGCGTTTGACACTATCAACTGTCATTATAATTAAAATATCTGTCAAGCCCTGGATAACTAGTTTTATATTTATGCAGACACGACCGATCTCGATCGAATAGAACCTCATGCAGTTAAACTTTTAATTTTACCAAAAAATGTCGTAGACATTGTACAAAATCCTCCACAAGTTGCTTAGTTACTCCACATGGTGTGTCAAACATAGACCAAAATCATCATTTTCGTTTTCCCAGTATAATCAACTGTTACGTTCCTTTATCAAAAACTTATTGAGCATCACCCTGTACAGGGTGTTACGGTGGTAAAAATAACATGTTTTTTTTAATGGATGCACTAGGTGGTATAGGTATTTTTGCAGTTTTTGGTTAAAGTTTTTATCCTTTACTGTTTTGACGTCAACTTGTATTAGGCTATTATAAACTGTTTCTAAGATATTCTTAAATAAATGTCAAAATGGTGCACTATTAAAAAAAATCATTCTGAAGTACATACTGAACGGTGAACAAGAATAAAGAAACAAGTGAACGGGTTTTGGATAGTAAAAATAACCTCTGTGAACTTAGCCCCCCCATATTGATTTTTTACAGTTTTTTTTGCTTAAATCGTTTGATAGTCGTTTGATAGGGTTTGATAGGCTATTACAGAGGTTTGATAGTTTTTCGTTTTTCCGGAAAACAGAAAATAAAATTTGGTGTGTAGTTAGCCCCCCCATGTTCGAATTCTCGGTTTTTTTAAGTTGCATTCGATTGCTTATGGTTTGGTTAGGTTTGATAGTCCATTCCCGACGTTTGATAGTTTTTCGTTTACCTGAAATCCGCAAAACTAGAATTTGTAGGTTATGTTATTGTCCGAATTTATTCCTTTCCAAAGGCTATTTTAAGCGGGAGGTGTTTGATTGTTCTTTCATTTTGTTCGCTTGTTAGTTCTGAACGTATAATTGTTCTTAGTAACGGCATGATTGATAATATTGTAAGAATTAATGATCCTTATAAATAATATATTATTAATGTTCGAATTCTCGGGTTTTTTAAGCTACAATTGATTGCTTATGGTTTGGTTAGGTTTGATAGTCCATTCCCGACGTTTGATAGTTTTTCGTTCACCTGAAATCCGCAAAATTGGAATTTGTAGGTTATGTTATTGTCCGAATTTATTCCTTTCCAAAGGCTATTTTAAGCGGCAGTTGTTTGATTGTTGTTTCATTTTGTTCGCTTGTTAGTTCTGAACGTATAATTGTTCTTAGTAACGGCATGATTGATAATATTGTAAAAATTAATGATCCTTTATAAATAATATATTAATAATAATGTTCGAATTTTCGGGTTTTTGAAGTTGCAATTGATTGCTTATGGTTTGGTTGAGTTTGATTGTCCATTCCCGACGTTTAATAGTTTTTTGTTTTCCTGAAATACGCGAAATTAGAGTTTAGTTTATTAGGTTAGTAATTAGTTATCTTATTGTCCGAATTGATTCAATTCCAGGGGCTATTTTAAGCGGGAGTTGTTAGAAAATGTATCATAATCCATAGTTCTAATTAAAAGTTGGCATATGAAAAAGAATTACATGAGTTTTATTTATTGTCCCCAATATCTAATTTGAATCAGCGCCATCTACAAAGGAACGGTCAAAGTTAACTCTGCTACTACTTTATCGGCATAGGTAGGGGAATCCAAGGAGCATATCGAGATAAGGTAAAATTAGTAAGGATATTTCTGCGATCTTGCTTAACATTGTTGTAAAATACAACTGAAGACCATTTCCCTTCTGTTTCCATACTCAACGTTTTCCAAATGGTAGATGAATAGCTGGGCACACTATCTTTAAAGTAATTGGTATTATCCATATTGCAAGGTATCATATCCACGCTTGTTGTTGGTATGATACCAACAACAAGCGTGGTTCTCGCACGACGCAAAAATCTTCTTAGGCTTAAAATTTCTATTAAATTAATAAGTAATTGGGTTGAAACACAGGCTATAAGTCAAAGGGGTACACTAGCATGAAATTTGTGAGATTTTAGGAAACTGACCATTCCCGACTGATGATGATGCTAAGGCATCGAAACATGTCTCGATAAAATAAATCAAAACTACGCAACGAAAAGAGATTGCATTTTATTTCATCATCTTTAAAGTGGTCTCCATATTTGAATAAAATGTCAAGTACATCTTCGGTTGGTATCTTAGCTTTTCGAGGCATCTAAAGTTTGATAGTAAAAAAAGATTAGGTATTTTAATTGGGTACAAAACGTGCAGACCTAATAGGCCTGCTGGTCGCCTAGGTAGATCGCCGGTAGCGAAAAAACCGAAAGTACGACTGTGCTCTTATACGCGCTACGTGACTATGCTCGTACGTTCGGCGTGCCTACGCTCCTACGTTTCGTTTAGGTTAGGTGTCTAGCAACCGCCTCGCGAAGTTTCGGAACCTAAAAATATATAATAATAACAATTATATATTTTTATAATACCTACCATAAGGTTTCTGCATACGTATCTCTACAGTCGAACGTCCCAAAGCTTATAAACAATCCCAGAGTTAACTTTGACCGTTCCTTTGTAGATGGCGGTGATTCAAATTAGATATTCGGGACAATAAATAAAACTCATGCAATTGTTTTTCATTTAATGCAAACTCTTAATTAGAACTATGGATTATGATACATTTTCTAACCGAAACCAAACAACTCCCGCTTAAAATAGCCCATGGAATTGAATCAATTCGGACAATAAGATAACTAATTACTAACCTAATAAACTAAACTCTAATTTCACGGATTTCAGGAAAACAAAAAAACTATTAAACGTCGGGTGGACAATCAAACTCAACCAAACCATAAGCAATCAATTGCAACTTCAAAAACCCGAAGATTGAACATTATTAATATATTATTTATAAGGATCATTAATTTTTACAATATTATCAATTATGCCGTTACTAAGAACAATTATACCTTCAGAACTAACAAGCGAACAAAATGAAACAACAATCAAACAACTCCCGCTTAAAATAGCCTTTGGAAAGGAATAAATTCGGACAATAACATAACCTCCAAATTCTAATTTTGCGGATTTCAGGTAAACGAAAAGCTATCAAACGTCGGGAATGGTCAATCAAACCTAACAAAACTATAAGCAATCGATTGTAGCTTAAAAAACCCGAGAATTCGAACATTAATAATATATTATTTGTAAGGATCATTAATTCTTACAATATTATCAATCATGCCGTTACTAAGAACAATTATACGTTCAGAACTAACAAGCGAACAAAATGAAAGAACAATCAAACACCTCCCGCTTAAAATAGCCTTTGGAAAGGAATAAATTCGGACAATAACATAACCTACAAATTCTAATTTTGCGGATTTCAGGTAAACGAAAAACTATCAAACGTCGGGAATGGACTATCAAACCTAACCAAACCATAAGCAATCGATTGCAACTTAAAAAAACCGAGAATTCGAACATGGGGGGGCTAACTACACACCAAATTTTATTTTCTGTTTTCCGGGAAAACGAAAAACTATCAAACCTCTGGAATAGCCTATCAAACCCTATCAAACGACTATCAAACGATTTAAGCAAAAAAAACTGTAAAAAATCAATATGGGGGGGCTAAGTTCACACAGGTGTAAAAATATCAAACTTCGTGCATTTTTGCCGCCGTAGGCAATTCTCAATAGTGCCGCCCCCCTGATTGATTGATTAGTTACTTTTATAACAAACCAACTGCAAATTATTGAAATAATTATTATCAAATAATAAATTCATGCATCATGAGTCCTTGCGTGTAATATTTTTTATTATATTTTGCAAGACGCGTTAGTAATGTAGCGAAAACAAACATCCTACACACTACGTACCAAGATATTATTTTCTTGTCGAAAGTAAAACGTATTAAGAATTCTATAGCCCGAAAACTATTTCTTGCAGGCGTAAGAATGTATTTTTCACCGGTGCATTCATGCGGCATTAATATGTTTACCTCGAATGGTCTGCCCAATAATATCGGCGTAGAAGGTATTTTTTCGGCTACAGAACTACAAGTTTTTGCCGAGCCAGCCGATGCGTTCGAGACCTTGCAACGTGTTTGCAAGTCCAGATGTGCGAAGTACCCAAATCTTCATCAAAATTTTATCTTTAATATGATGTATAATTTGTTCTGCTAAGAGTAATATTTTCGGAGATATTGATGCAAGCATTCCATGGGGAATTTTTTAATCACTGATAGTTTTTAATTAATTTCAATAATAATATCATCAAGACACAGCACATGTTAATATTATTTTTATAGGCGGGCAAATTATGTGTCTACCCAAATAAAAATTAACTAGCTTACCATTTCGGCAGCAAATGCTAAACCGTTAAGATGGAGGAATCGCCAACTTTTAAAGCGGTTTCTATTTCTTTGGAATGTGCCAGTAAATCATTTTTACTTATAATATTTCCTTTAAGTTTGTGGATATCGCATAAAAACTCAAAAGGATCGTTAGGACTATTTTATATTTCTCTTTTGATTTTTGTATAGGATCACTACACTACAGTACACTTTCATATTATTTATCCTAATTGATCATATTATTTTTCCTAACTGATTCTAATTCATTAAATTTCATTAAATTCTGATCCTAATTCTTTATAAAAGCTAATGAACTATTTTACTTAAGTATGTCTATTACAATTCAAATACAATTCCGATTGTATTTGACTATTCCTTTATTTTCTAGATTCAGGCAATATTTTAGAGCCTTTTTTATTGTAGTTCAGTTGGTTTTGTCGCCCCTAAACTTTGCCGCCGTAGGTAGTTGCCTACCTTGCCTACCGCCTAGGACCGGCCCTGCTTCGTGATAGTCATTGTTAATTTGAAATTCTAGCATGATTTATCCGGTTTGCCATATAATTTTAAATTGAACACATTGTATATCTTAAAATAGTTTGAAAGATCAGTAAATTAGCTTTCCGAAAAAGCCCAATAATTAATAAATTGATATAAAATATCTAGTTGATACGACGAAATTCAACAATTACAACAATGTAAAGATTTTTCTGTTTATGCAGCAACTGTTAGTCATTGAAAACTGTGCTACTATGAATTACAGAAACTAACAATTTATGATAGTTTAAGATTTAGTTTTTTAGTACCAGTCGAAAATGACTTACTTCTATTTTAATTATCCATTTGCCTAATGTTCTAAATTATTTAATTTAATGAGTCCTTGGGTTAGTTGTTGTGGTCTAAGCCCTTAGCTAGCTAATTTGACTGTGCTATTTATTTATATCGGGACACGTTAAGGAAGAAGTTTATTTTCAATTACTACAGATAACAATGTGTGATATATGTTGTAATATGTCCATACATTTATTCCTCAGTATGTCTCCAGAGTAACAAATGAAGCGGGGTTTAAAGTAGGCGATCTAGTTTTCCAAAGCGTTGGACCACCATGAACAATTTAACTTCTTTGTAAATATTATTTAAACAAGTGTAGAGTGGTACATAAATTACTAATTCTTTGCCTTTAAAGAAAATCAATAACACAAATTATACGCTTGTGTAATTCAAAATTGCTGGTTGCTATTACTAAAAGCTGCTGCATGAAAAGAAGTAGTATTACATTTGTGAGATTGTTGAACTTTGTCGAACCTTCTGCATATTTAATATTAATTTATTGTGTTATTGTGTGAATTATTGTGGATAAGTTACAGCCATACCCATGTTACTGCACTTCTAAATTATGCAACCATTTCAACATTTGCATATAGTAGTATCATAATACAGTTCAAATGAAGCGGTAAACACAAATATTTTGCATTGGATCTCAGCTCCTACTTCGACTACAATCATTTATAATAACCCTGTACGACATAATAGAAAATCGGTAATATCTACTATAAAATACAGATTTAGTTCCGTGCAATTTAAGTGGTGATAACTACATTATCGACATGTAAAACTGTCTTATAACTCGAGTGCAGCAACACCCCGAATTGATACATAAATTTAACCGGAAAAGCCGCACGACAACCGCCGGAAATTGTTCGCGTTCCACAATATTTTCGCTCCGATATAATTTATTATTTCTATTACGACCTTTACCGGCACATAATGGACATGTAGTAAACGCGAATAGCGTCGGTAAATCAAATCGCCCATCAATCGAAAGTATAGCTATATCCGATGTATTGATTTTTTTTTTTGGAAACGAGCTTCTGATGGCAGGACGATTTATCTCCGGTCAGAGCGATGGAAAGTTTACTGCGTCTGTTTATAATGTGATTTTCCTGTACTCCGTCAATATTTACGTGAAACTATGAAGAGTACTTATTGGTACATCTAGGGTGTAGAGCAGTGGTTCTTAACCGGTGCTCCGCGGAACACAGGTGCTCCGCGAGCTTGTTGCAAGTGCTCCGCAAAATTATGAAAGCCGAAATTGTTGACACATTTACCGTATGTGATTGAAATAATAATATTTGTTTTAGTATAATATTAACGTACAAAACATTCTAACTTCAACAAAACTAACAATTATAGTATATTATAATACAAGAAGTCACCCAAAATAAAAGGTGGAGCAGCGCAGAAAGACCTAGGTCAATAGCCAGTTCGAACACCAAATGAAATTTTTTAAATAAAACTAATTGTGTAATAAACCTGTACAAAGCTGGATGTTGGAATAAAGATTATTACTACTACTATAATACAAGTTTTATAACAAACAAAAAATGGCGCACGAGTTGTTTTGTTATATACTATTTTTTCTACCTTGCGACATTAATTTTACATAAATTTCGAAAAATGCGGTTGTTATCTTACAATTTAAAGTAATTTTATATTCAACAGTTGGTAGTTAGTGTAAAATTCGCAACTACGACTGACGCGAACCAATAGCGATTGAGATGTCAGCCTTGTTTGACACTTGACTTCAATATCATAAATCTTGGAAAACCAAAAGTTATTAAAAGTTTGTGATCTAGTGTTTTCATAATGACACCGAAAGCGGTTTCGTTGTGAGTTTATAACGAACGCAAAGTAGAAAAAAACATTTACAATTTTCAAATAGTAATAAATGTGAATAAAATAAATAAAGAATTTAGAACATAATACAATTAAAATAAAAATGGGTATAGCTCTGCTACACATGCCACATAAAAAGTGCTGAAAATATGTAAACTTTTTGAAATATATTTCCTAAAATAAAGATAATAGATATGATGTTTTGATAATATATATTTTTTCCCTCATCTACATATCATCCACATGTTATGTGCGGATTTATTAAGCTTTAGATTAGTATAAAGTTGTATCAAAAATGAGCTTATCAAAACTACTTGAGTAGGTGGCACGTAACTGCTAATATAAAGAATCCCGCCAAATTACCTAAATTTTTGACAAACTAAGAAGGTTTTGAAAGTTCTATTATATTTAAATTTATATTACCGTGAACATGTCACATGCTTGGAGGAACTATCACTATATACCAAATAGGTGGCGGCATATATAACCACCAGGTGATAGTTCACGAAAAAAATTTTGTGAGGCCAGAATATCAAAACATACACACACAGAAAATGTGGAATTATGTGAATACTTGCAAAAAGAAAACTTCGGAAGCAGTTCGGTACATCGAGACTTTTTCCCTCAAACATTCAAGAGTTGGTTTGTAGAAATAAATTCCAAAATTCCCGTTATGTTCTAAATTTTTACAGAAATGTATCTTTTTCTTTTCTGTATCAGACTAATGATTTTCGCCTCAAATAGACTTCATTCGAGTATACATTTTTCAATTCGGTAAAAAATTAGAGCTGATAAAATTATCAATAATTTTTCGTATGATCAAAAGAGCTTCCAAAAAGGTTAAGAACTTGGTCTAGACAGATAGAAAAGTTTGTTTAATTAGAATAAATATCTATTGACACTAAAAAGTCGGTTCTTTGACTAAAGAAATTTGTTGAATTTGTTTGAAGGAATTAAAGTGGACCTATTATTATTGAGAGATAATATTTAAAACCGTAAACAGTACAGACAAAATAGACAACATTGACAAGTCTATAATCATGTTTATTGAAAGATGTTCATCAAAAATTTATATTGTTTATTATACATTAGGCGTTGCTCGATTGACACGAGCTGGAAATTCTTACAGGAAATGAACAATACTTACTCCAGCATATTAATAAGTAATATAAATTCTACAATATTGGTTGACAATCGGACCAAATCCGACAAGATAAAAGTTTAATGATTCTGAAAAATATATAGGTAGAAAGAATTCTTAATAAAAACAGTTAATTACATATTAATAAACGATACAAATGCAGTAAATTTTCCTACAATTCACTTAATATCAATATGCTATAGATAAGTTGTTAATCATATAAGTTGATAAGTTGTCACACACATGGCTAATAACATAAAATAATGTGTAAAAATGACACGACCATAAAATCAACGGAGATTTTTCATGGTGAAGGCAATTTAAGTTTAACGAACAATATTATGGGATGTGTTTTTTTATATATTTTTATGTTCATGTTTGTTGTGTCTCATTTTGGAATAGTAACTAACAAATAAGAATAAGGTCTTTAATTATCAATGTGGTTTACAACAAATAACACTAGACGAAAGCGGTGCAAAATAGTTAATTGCTTAGTCATTCGCACTACGTCACCCTTTATCACTAAAACAATCTGCCTCCCCCCCCCCCCCCGCGGAACATTTTCTAACAGCGCTCACGGCAACAGTGGTGTAATATTTCAGGGTACAAACAAAAAATCGTGCTCGAATTGAAGTATGGAGACAATGTTAAGCAAAACAAAACTCTTGAACGTTAAACAAGGATTTTTATTGCAGATGTTGGTGTTAGTAATAAATAAATCAAACAACACACTTACAAAAATACCTTTTGTTTATAATTAATGTTCATATATTATTATAGCCTTTATTAACCCAAAGAATATGTATCGTATTTGACAATATGTGCATATGCTATTCTTTCATCAATCAATTTAAATAAACATTTTCCATAAATTAATCAATAAACAAAATAAAATAAAAATTCTCATGTTGTGCAGTATGTAGTGCCCAAATCTCCCCAATTTCTTGGCAGGTTTCTCTATATTGTGCAAGTCTGGTATATGTAATTTCTCCAATCCTTTTTAATTCTTGTGTCCATCGTTGTCTAACTATAATGTTCATAGATGTATAAAAAAAAACACAAACAATTACATTTTTACTCAAGTTTATAATAACAAATTTTATAACTATACTAATCAGCACAAAATTCCGCATACCTACTAGTTAGTTTATGTATTTTCTATGCACTATTCACAACCTTTTGATTCAACATTCAACCGATATCTATCACAATAAAATAACCGCTATACCGCGTGTATTGCAAGTTTTCCTTTAGAAGGCTGCGGTCCAGTGTATTGCGATCGTCGTTGGGGATCGCAGACACATATGAAATATTCATGGCGGGCTCTCGCCATACGGGAGATGCGGAGTCAAATGTCGCATAAAGTTGACACGGCATTACGAACACCGGATTTCTGAATTACGATGGACTTTACGTCCCGGACCATTACCGGTTTTTATTATTTCTTCGCTCCTTTCTTTCATTCTATCCGAGTTACTACTTCAGCATGACGACGCGAGCATATAAAGTAGGTAGTACCGAAATACTATCGAGATTTACGACGCCTGTCTACTGCAAACCCGTTTATACTTACGCTATTTATTGGGGGTTGGAAAAATTATGGAGACATCTGCCTCACAGATATGCAAAATGGTGATTTAAATATTTTTGGGCAAAATATACATATAGACAGACATATTCCTAATTAATCGTAAAGGATTATATAGTATAGACATTACCTACATGTTATATTTCTAAAGGTCATGAATAAAATGAAGACAAACATTAATGATATAACACTGATCGTCAAGGCTTTGGTAACTTTCATAAAAATGCGCCTTTTTCAGGTACATAATCTATTTTATTGCCACTGAAGCCTAATCAAGATGATCTATACTTGAATCTGTGAACGAAATAACAGAACAAGCGCAAAATTTGACATTTCAAACTAAGGTAGTTATTTAGTATAAAATTTCTTGATCTTTTCGATACCATTAAAATTATACTTTTATCTATTACCAATATTGCTGTGGAAACAGCGAGCACATCAATAAGCAATGCTCTAAGGCAATTATTCGGGTACTTTTAAGCTTGAAAACAACAACAATAAATAATAATATTTAATATTAATAATTATAGTATTTTTTTCTGCTGCCAACAGTATAAAATTTTCTTATTTAGTTAAGTACTAACGCCACCCATGAAGTCAAAAAATAATTCATTAAATTTCATCAAATCGACACAAGACTTTAACTTCATTATCACGTATTGACTGGACTGGCTTACGACAAAAAAAAATCTAAAAAATAATTGTTTTCTTTTTTGATGATTTTAAAACTACACCTGTGATACATGATTGTACAGTTAAATTCTTATGTAAAACAGGTGCATATTTAATTTTCTAAATAAAATTTGAATCAATTGATTTTTGTACTTACGTAATACGTATACCTAACATTCTGAAACTGAAAAAAGAGAATATGTACATACTATACACTGTGGGCAAAAAAAAAACGGTAATAATTTTCAATTGCTCATATTTCCAGAGATATTATGTAATTTTAAGCATTTCTCTGTTAAACTAATTGCTTATATTGTGAAGATTGAAATCGTACCATATTTGAATAATAATTGAATGTTTTAATCCAATGTAATTTTGCTTTATGTATGGCTATGCAAGATTTTTTGTCAATTTAATTCGAAAGGTGGAACGAAATTAGTAGGTAATGACATTTGTTTTCTTTTGGTCAAAAGGAACAGTAGAGATTTTACACCGTCGTATACAGGGTGATTTTTTTTAGTATACAGGATGTAATTTTAAACATCGTTTTTTTTTCTATTTCAACTCAAAAATGCAGTTGAATTGGAGAAAACGATACCATTGCATAGGCAGGAAAAGTCCAATTGCGAACTTGAGTTATTTTTAAAGATGTGGGGAAATTTTTTAAGGGTTTTTCTTACCTGTTTTCCATATTGTACTACTTTTATTGGGCTGTAGATTTTTCCAAATGTTTATGGTTTTGCTTTTGCGGTGATTTGGAACTAAAATCAAGATCACTTGTCTCACCGTCAGAGGTCTAACCTGTTCGTTTTTCACGTAAAAATTACATCTTCAAATAAAAAATATCTAAAAAAGGGAACAACACAATGTATTCAGGCTGATATTGGAAGTGCTCTTTATTTAAACATGACATAAAACTAAAAAGAAGACTAGGTTTCAAGTGATGTGACATACTCAAAAAACGTTGATTCCAACTCCGATTCCATCTGATTTTATCTTAGCAAAAACAAACAAAAGTACGTCATAATCGAAACTGACGAAAAGACCACCTAAAATGATAAATTCAAACATATATTTTATCGCTTTTTGACGGAATATTTAATTTCTGGACCAATACCAACGACATTTACTACAACTTTTCTCTTTTTGAACAAATCAGTAAAATGTACACTTGTCAAATTACACCATTTGCCACTTACCAGTACACTTATTTTTCTGTTGTTTTCTGCAAGTTGTCATGCTGGGGGAAATTTTTAAGTAGGTGTGAGCCCACCATTTCCTTTAAATGGCCAATCTAAGTACAAACATGAATAAAATCTGTATAGATTAGCCACACAACATTTCTATTATCACGTATATAGACACTAGACTTTGTCAATCGTCAACATCGACATTTTGTTTAAGGGCAACCCCTTATTTTTATTGATTTTTGTAGATCTATTAAATCATTAATAGTAACGGAAACGCTTTTGTCATCACATTAGCAAATCATTTTGTTCTGTGATCCAGTTACTGACCTTTGTTTGGATCCAAAAGAACAATTTCAAAAGAATATATTTCTTAGAAACAAGAAATTTTGTCTAGCTGTGTATATTAGAATTCAGTTGTACGAACTACGTTTTACAATATATCCCATATAATTGAACAAAAATATTTAAGTTATGAAGTATCCGCAAGTGATTATGTATTCCTCTAACATATAATTTTATATTAAGAATTTTCCAAAGTATTTATGTTGATGTCCCACAACTCCACGAATGATTGTTCAAATTGGTAACAAAAATTGGTCATTTGGGGCCCTTATTTTAAAGTTATCGTCCTGTTTGAGGAAAGATCTGTCACATTTCATGCATTTTACTCCTTTAAAAGCGCAGTGCTAAGCACTACCAGCCAAATTATTTCAGGCATACCGGGTTATTATGAAAGTACATAATATTCCCCTAAAACTTAGTAGAAAATCATTCAGATATAGTGTGGGGTTACCGACACACCCTTTGTAAATTAACAGTACTCTAATTAAACAGCTTTTGGCCTTTCTTGTTCTACACAAATAAATCAAGAAACACAAATTATCTATTATCTATGTAATTTTCTTTAGTCTTAGACGCTACCTTATACATAACAAAACATAACACACCCGTTCCTTGGTTTAGAAATTTGATGTGAATATTATAAAAAATTAAAATTGCAGAGGTGATGGCATTTGTCCTAAATGGTGTATAATTTGTTAAAACACGTCTGAATTTCAATCGTAATATCATCGCTAACAATTAAAGTATGCATAAATAAACACGTACACTTTCATAATTACGTATATCAAAAAATGCACATTCATATAAATAATATAATATTAAATACAACATAAATAAATCTTATTTCGTATTAGTTACTAAATTTGAATGTTTCAAATTCAAAATCAGCCTTGGAGTTGAAAAATATACCTGCAACGCGAATATTATTAGTCATACGTACGGTTACGTATTCATACAAAACCAGGTATCGGCTTGGATACGCGCGGTCAAAAATTTCCAGCTACGCGATTGGCCGATAGCAAAAACAAAGCGTGCCGTGCTAGCACAGCTGATTGTGTGGAGTGGGAATATTTCGATGCATCGCGTCGCAGTGTTGTTTGAGTTCGGGCTTGAAGCGTTGAAAATTTGACAGTTTTTAGTTATTAAATCGCTCGGATTTCCGCCATAATTCGTGATAAATGTTGCCGGTGGTTTTGTTTTGGTGCCTAACGATGATATGACGTCATTTCGGATAGCCATCTTATTACCGGTGAGTTTATTTTACTATTGTGCGCAAAATTTGTACATAACCACGTTGCTTCGGTAGTTTGATCTTGTGATGTGCCCCAATTTATAGACGATACACTAATATCTATTGCAGATCACTTATCTGTTGTAATCGCGAAAATGAACTCTGAACTGGAATCGATATCGCATTGGTCTGAAACAAAATAGGTTATGTTTGTATGTATTGAAAACAAAAGTTATGATATTAGGTATGTTCGATTGCTGGCCGCGCTCAGTTGATTATGATCAGATTGAACAGATTACTGTTCAATCTGATCGCACATTTGAAATACTTGGTTCCTATTGGTGGAATCAGTTCAGCTCAGACGTCAAACGAGCAATCGAACTGCACTTTAGCCAACTGATCGCTAATCAGATTGAACAGAACTAAGCGCGGCCAGCAATCGAACACTACTCTTGTCGCCAAATTTAAGTATCTGATTGTCATGTTAGACAGTACGTTGAAATTTACTAGTAATACAGATAATATAGTTAAAAAGGTGAGTCGAAAGATTAGCTACTTAGGAAAAATATCTAATAAACTAGCATCAAAAGCTGGAATATTTATATAACATGCGATAATCGATACTTTTCTCTTTCTTTAACTTTTTCAGCGGTTCTGGCGGTACTTAGCCCTTTTTTCTGGCATCAGTTGCTAAGTTACGAACGGTGTTGAATGTGTCCCACTGCCTTTCGAGTTACAATCCAACTGGTTCGAAAATGTCTGGCATTTATTCACTCAATGTTTCAAAACTAAGAGTAACCTGCTCAAATTCTTCACTATTCGCAATTTTTTTCATCTTCACCATTCAAGTTTCACAAATTATAAAATAGTTGTATTGCGTTATACCTTTCAAGGGCCGCTGGGCCGCTTAGCCGGAACTGATTTGTTATGGCCGTGGAAGATAGGTACCTTGTGACACATGTACAATATTATATTTTTCAAAACGTCCAAATCCTTCCAACTTCCATACTTCTTTCGTCCAGATAATTCAGAATACCCTGTTCTAACTCATTGTTAGAGTTTCCTGCTTCTTCTAAGCTAAGAATGATCAAGTTTTCTCTAGTTTCAATAGCTCTAAAAAATCCATTCTGGATATCTCTTGTATCCCACGAGGAATTTTGGGAATACTTTCCCGGGTGCAACAGAGTTTTCATCAAAGAATTGGCACACAATTTTCAAATCATTATCATCCGTATAACTTAAGCCGAAACCCACTTCTGTATCTCCAGTAGATGGTTCTGGTTCGTCTATTTCGATGTCGCCCTTCTTTACTTTTGACGAAATACATATCGTTGACAAATTATAACGCGTCTTCTAAACACATCACTACTCCTGTACTTTACGTATAACTATGAAAAAAAAAATACTTAGAACGTGCCTATTCGAAATCTTTAACATATTAGACACATTGGCGGGGGGGGGGTCAACATTTGTCACCCAAAGTGACAACAACACAGCTTATAACTTATAATATTTTCGAAAAGACCGCGAAATTTTATACAAACGCTGCGATCTTAGTTCGAAATGTCAAATATAAGACTTGTTCTGTTCTTTCACTCACCGATTCAATTATGGTAATATTAACTCCTAGACGCAAGTATCCTCGTAAAAATTGTTATTATCTTTCGTTTAAAATGCAAGAGGGCGCTTGCGAAGTAAATTAGATCAGAAACTCATCTTAAAACTATTAAATTTGAAGTAACCCGATTTCGTATAATATTCCCGACGTGCAGTGAGAACTGCGATTATCGTCCACGAGGGAAGATATGGCTGCGCTCAAGATAGAAGATCGGCAAGCAAGCACACTCGAAAATGTGAGAGACGAGGACGAGTTGAGGCCGTAACGTCCTCGACGTAAGATAATCGCGTCTCTAAAGTGTAATTACGTATTTAATAGAGTTATGAACAAAAATCGAGGCAAGCGTTTCGCTTAAGCTTCAGTGTTTCTCAAAATATAGGTACACTTTTGTGGTGATAATGACCATATCAACTTTTTTAAACAAATATTTCCCTTCTAAGGATATATGATGTATTTGATGTATTTTGATACTTGGAAACCAAACGTTGAATAAAAACCACGTATAGTTTGAATATTTATATAACAAAATCGGGCATACTTTTTTAAAATTTTTGGGGTTTATCAAGCAAACTTAATTTAGTATTCACCGCTAATCGGAAAATCTGCTAACTCCATACTATTAGATCTATCCGCTTCCATCAAAATCTCGTTTACAACATTATTGTATAAAAACTGAAGAAAACATAAGCGCCAATAGATAGAAGAGATTTCTCTCGTACCGAGTCACATATTATAATCAAAATTATGCAAAAATTAAGAATTTAATTGTTAGTTAAAATTACTACCTTGACAAATTATCGATCTTTTTGTCTATTGATAATAAGCTGCCCCGATTCTATCAGCTGTGTCGATTTTCTCCGACATGACAGCACCGTTAACGCCTCCCTTCCCCGCAGCACACCCAAGACCGTAGAGCGTCGGAATTCACGCGCAGTTTCAGCACGATCTTTTATATGACAAATGCAAGATAAACAATGATTATGTAGTAAACTTTAAACTTATGAATTATTGGGTAACCTATAGTCTATATTTCATTATTCTAGGTCTTCTAATAACGGAATTGCTGGCATTGCATAATACAGCTTTCTGTGGGTCAACCACTAATCCAATGATTTTACAAAAATGCACATTGAAAACTAGCATTCCGCAGGTAATTTTACTTTTTAATTCGTTGATATCTATGGATTATTTCCGGAGTAATTAATTGCTAAATATAAACGAATTAAAGTTACGGGGCAAAAACAGCGCCAGTTCTTCTTAATTTGGAAAAATCGGGAAAACGCCAACATATACAGCTTTCTAATTTTTATGAGTTGTAGCACGTTAATCAAGGCCAGCATCAGAAATTTTTCTAATATGTTCGTCCCTAGTTTCGTCCCGAGAAAATCGACGTCAAAAGAAAGGGACATAATATACTCGCCACGATAGTACAAATTAAAGAGACGGGTTTGTAAAAGTTCGTGCCGGTCATTGTAGCGTATGGTCCCGATATTAAATCGTCGGGGCGAATTACCGGTTCGTATTGCGAGGCCGAGAAAGAAAATCGATAGTTCCAAGTTCCGATGTCTCCTCCGATGTAAAAATTAAATTAGTTGCGTCGTCGGTCCAAATTAAATTGGAGTTTCGGGACGCTGCTGGCTCCCCCTTTCAACTGCCTGCTTGAAACGGAATCTTCAATTAGGACGTCTCTGACCGAGGGTTAATTATTTTGTATCCGATCCACCCAATATCGGCACCAGATTAAGCCTGATACACGCGAATACTATTCGAAACGAGGATTGACGATTTTAAACGCTTTTAATTTGGTGATTAACAGCGAGTGAAATTCGGTCGAATTGGGTCAAACGGTAAACGTCAAAAGAAGGGACATAATATATGGCCACGATAGTACCTACTGGTGAAATATTTCCTTAAATAATTCTAGTTCTGTAAAACCACATATCGCTCTACTTGGTCAATACTCTAGTTTTACTACTCTAATTAACATACTGAATTATAGTCCAGTCCAATTAAGATTTCCCTTCAGAAAATTTGCGACCTATCTGAAGTTGTGTATACACAATTTGTATATCTCAAAAATATCCGCCAAATATCATCCCCCAAATACAATAACGTCAAAATTCTCGGAACTGGAAAACTGGGAGGTATCCCAGTGGGGTTAATTAGCTTGGTTCCTACCTTCCAAATATGGCCGCCATTGTTGTAGATAGCGTTAATGTACTCATTTATAACTCCCAACTTATACCCAACGTATACCAGCCAAAAATGAGCTCCTCTATAGCGGTAAGCCAGTAATTGTTTAGATTCCAAACCGCAATAGAATACGCACTGAACATTGAATGCGTATGCTAATAAGCGTCCTACGTATTTGAAGGGGTGAGGGGGGGGAACTTCGGTAAACGCCCAGAACGTGTATATACTGTTCTGGCAGAAGCTAGAACTGAACGCTTTTATTCCTTATAGCAAATTCGATGAACAGATATCAGCATGGGCGGATCCAGCTGAACACGGAATGGGGGGTAGTTTTCTAAATTTAGTTTGGTGTATGAGGGGAGGGTGCCCATTAGGGTGGTCCAAAAATGCATTGCAAATTTTTTTGTAATGATAGAAAGCGCAGAAAGCACGATCTCCCAAATCGTTTCCAAATTCAAAGAAAGTGGACACGATTTAGGCGATTTGCAAAAAAGCATTGTTTAAAAAAACTGCATTTATTTAAACACATGAAATTTATAAGTTAATTTCACAAAAAAAACTGACTCTTCTACTATAATTAGAAAGAAGATTGAAAATGAATTATAGTTGATTTATTAACCAATAGGAAGATTCTTTTTAATGAATAATGTCACTCTAAGATAATAAACTGCCATTTCGAACTCAAAAAACAGAATTCAGACGAATTTTTGAGAAAAACGAATTATTTAAACAAATAGAATGTTTTTAAACAAACGGAAATTAATGGAAATAAATGTAACCACCCTAGTGTCCATAAGGGAAAGAGTGCTATGTAATACTTAAACATAATACGTACAATACGTACAAAAACTACAAGGGGGGTGCAGCTGTCCCCCCTTGCCCCCCCCCCCACTGGATACGCCAATGGATATCAGGGTTGGACTTACGAATGTATCCAGAAGATAGCTCGTAGAGCAACTTGTAGTGTTCTTTTTACTGTTCTAGATTAGAAATCGCGTAGTCAAATTCGAATTTAACACTTTTCAGAGAAAAGAAAATACGAAAAAAATCTTAGTTTCTGCAAAAGTAATTTTTTTAGGTAAAATAAACAACTATAAATATTAATAAATCTGTTACGATAAACGGGATAGCGTCAATTACTGTTCCGCTACCAAATTAACGAGATTGCAATTTTGGTGGATGCGCCGGGACGATTTTGGAAGAGTTAATTTCTGGTTTATCCGGTCATGCTAATTTCACTGCGTTACTAATTAAGAGACACTGTTTCTATCACTCATCAAAATAACTATGTTTGACTGAACTAAAATACCTGATTTTTGCCATATTTACGAGTTTATAACAGGAGAACCCGATGGTTTTAGGTAATTGTAAATATAGGGTATATTTTGATAACTAAAAATCGACGTGGATTTTTTCAATTACCAAACCGTTTCAGAGATTTTACCATTTTACCAAAATTAATCAAAACTATACATAAAACGTCAGAATATCATATCTAAATCATTTTGGGCGAGTCCAACCATGTTGTTCTTATTGTGGTGATGCCGAGCCTCAGAGACAGATGCGCACCCCCCCCCCTCGTATTCATTCAGAAAGGGGGTGGGTTTATTCTGAATTTCGGTACAGGTACCCGAGATTACCGCCGATTCATGAATATATTCACGTTTTCCCCCCTTCTCATTTCCCTAATAAAGGTGCCCATAGGGATCGACGGGGTTTTTGCTAGCTCTAGCTGGCGCGGCGTCGTCGGTGTGCTCCACGCAGCTGCACTCAGTTATTAAATAACACCGGCACGCGCTCATCCACTCTAATTAATTTAAGGCATTCGCCAAATCCACTTCAGGTTAAAAGAGCATGTAAATAATTCCCCACTAGTTTAATACACTTTGAAGTTCAAAGTGCGGTACGTAACTATGCTTTTTCTTTATTGGGTGGAAAATGCTACGGTTGAAAGTGTATAACCTTTGTGGACATTTTTATTGAATTTTGCGGTTGGTTATTTAAGCCAGGAAGTAGGTAATTTTTAGTTAAACTAAAAGAAATATGATTAATAATAATATGACTAATAATACAGGCTGTCTCAACAGTGCGATCTCCACCAGCAATTATGTACCAACCAACAATTTTGTTTTTTTTTTTTTTTAAATGGAACGACGTATATTTCCGCACATTTGATGAATTCCTAGCAAAATTTTACTGCCACTATAAATTACATTACCTACCCGGCATTTTTATGGAAAAACAGCAGTCTAAGAAATATTGTTAGTTTTTTTTAATGGACCACACTATATCTATGTAATTCTTTGAATTCTACGTATCATTCTGCGTAAAAAAGTACTAGCACACACCAGTGCTAAAATAAACAATTGCTGAAATAACTAGTCTTCGTCATACAAGAAATCGATCTTTCAATAAGTGTTTCTACACCTACATTAACCATTGGCATTATTTCATCCCTTTTTTAATAAAATGAAACATTTAATCACATCTGCAATTTAATATTATAATTTGAAATAAAATTTTACTTATACCCTGTAGGCTATGAAAGCCTATGCTAAACAAGTTATTAAGGTATCTGTCTAATATTTAAAATTGTAAAATTACAAGATTCTTCTCATTTAGCGTAAAATCACAATTTGATAAAAAAAATGTGTATTCCCATTTAAAAAACTGAAGTTAGCCTCATTTTCACCGATTGCAGCGCCATCTGAAATGAAACTGATATCGTCATCTCATTTCCCCCTTTGAGTCCTACAAGTTTATTTAAGACACTTTTGTCGTACCATGCATATTTCTAGAGATATTTAGGGGTCTCAAGTTTAAAAAAAAAAACACCCGGTATACGTGTATTTTAAATTCCGACCATCAATTGTATATTTGTGCTCTTTTCTTAATCCCTATATTTCTTGGTGTTTTAAACCGGCTGTTTATTATCTTAAAGGTAACATAAAAATTGTGTTTCCTTACATAAGAAAATATGAAGGTTAAAAAAACGGTTTTTCAGAACCGAGGTATCTCAAGTTTGCTGATGACAGATCACTCTACAGTATAGATATTGACATTATATGTTGGGCCTGAAAACCAGCTTTTTACTTTCTCCCAAACCTACATCTGTCAACATTTTGCGGTAATACTTTCGGAGATATTGATGCAAATATTTTATGAGGATTTGATTAATCACTGATAGTTTTTAATTATTTTCAATAATAATAATAATATTATGAAATATTCAATAAACATTTTCATATGATATTCAGGATATATTAATTACTTAATCACGTTCAATGATTCTGCGTCTAAAATTACTAGACTTTCTCCTGGAAACTTCAAAATATCCTCAAAATAACCCTTAAAATTTGTATTTATCTAAAATCTTAAATTTCGAGTCATTTTAGATCCATAGATTCATTCATTAGATTCATTTTAGATTAGTGATTCGAAAATTCAAATGCTGTCGATGAAACTGATGCCTTATGGTTATGGTATATAGTAAATGGATAGCTTATAGTTCCCGTAGTATTATATTAAAATGTTTAGAATCCTAGAAAAATTAATCCTGGTTAATAGTAACATTGTTAAATAATGAAAACCAATGAATCAGGAACCTATACGAAAAATTGAGTGGTTAAATTTGTATAATTGCTAGTTTTTTTTTTATTTCACGTCAATGGTGAGGTCAGATGATATTAGAAATGAACAAAAAAGGATGAACAAATGAATGAATTCAATTCCTTAAGAATTTAGATCGGTTTAAAATACAATTTTGTTTAGATTTCAACCTATTAGCAACTTCTTAAGAAATTGGCAAACATAAATAAACCGTTCGAGTTTCTTGCATTAATTAAACACAAAATTAGTTACTCAAATTTACCATCTACTATTAGCTTTATCTCATACAGGCACTTTGCCAATTCCCTGTCCCCAGTTCCCTATTCTTGGAAGTTGATCAGTAGCCAAGTGTTGATTTATTCGCGGTAAATACGAATCCAGGATCAAACGTCACTTACCACTTCAGGTTTTCAGGATTTTGGTTAAAGCCTAGGTGCTATAAATTCTCCAAATTGCTTAACTTATATTTTTTATTTTGACCAATAGAAACATTCAATCACAACTAAGGGAATAATTCTCTATTTGCTGGTCTACAGTACCGATATTATTATCTTTCGTAATTTTTTCTTTCGGTCATAACATTTGAATGTTCCGTGAATGTACACTTGTACATATTATATGTACATAAATATGTATGGAGGCCATAAAAACGACCGCGATTTCTTTGCTGAGTATGCAAATTGGGTTCTATCAGGGTTCTGACTGAAGTTTCAGCAACAGCAAAGGAAATCTGAAATTGGATATGGCGCTGTCGTTCGGCCAAGGCAAAAGTCAAGCGATAGTGTGGGTCGCGCGCGACGAGACCTAGAAGAGCAGAGACGACGGGGGTGGCGGCGGCGAATTTTCCGTCCGAAGAGAACGGAGACGTTCAATTTTATAGCTGCAATATAAAGCCTGACCCAGTTGGCACCACCCATTGTACCAGCGAGTACGTATATATATTTCCGCAAATTGTTGCCGCGATGATGGGCCCCTAGAACTGAAAATCGATGTCATATTTTAAAAATAAAGAAACAAAAAGACGAAACGATGCATGGGCCATGTCTTTTATTTTTACTGCTGCACGTGTGTTCGGAACAAAGGCAAAAGATGTAGTTTGACTTGTTTACTATTTACTAATAAAATTATAAACCCCTAACCACAACAAGTATTTTAGAACCTAAATACGTATTTCAGCAACTATGTTGCCATCTTCAGTAGAACCTAAAAAGAGGAAAAGAGAGATTAGCACTTCATAGTATCTTTACTGGATATTGTCCAAGCAAATCACTAGTGGAAGTGACGTCCATGTTAAAAATTACCCTATATATACCCATTTGTTGTTCACACCTCAGTGAATTTTGATCATTGAAGCGTAAAAAACAAGTTTTAATTAAAGCCTGTCAGACAATGGCGAACTAGGTATAGGACCCCTCTCTGAATTTATTAATTTATCTCTATTCAAGTGAATAAAGATACTTTCCAAGCTGTTTAGTTCCCTATTATTTGACACAGCTTTTACAAGTTTTAAGTCATCTACAACTACTTTATGACCTGTGTCTAAAATATGTTGAGCCACACTAGATTTTTCAAAACGATTATATTTAAAATGAGCTACATGTTCTTTGAACCTAGTTAAAATTGTTCTTCTAGTCTGGCCTACGTATTCTTTTTCACAGTCATGACATTTGATACCATATATACCAGATTTATCAAGTACATCTACCTTATCCTTTGGGTTTCCAAGAAGGTTTTTTATGCTATTATGAGTCGAATATGCTATACAGAGATTTTGTGATGTAAAAATACTTCTCAAACCCCTTGTATATGCACAATCGAACGGTATTTTAACATATTTCTTCTTTTCTACAGACAAAGTATTTAAAGTAGATATTTGATTTACATATATTTTTTGATGCTGCTTCTTAATCATTCTATCAACTATTTTCTCAGGGTACCCATTATGTATGACAACATTCTTAATAAACAATAATTCTTGCTGATATCTATCTGCGGACAATGGAAATTTCAATAACCTATTTACTAAACAACTAATAAAAGACAATTTTTGTTGAAAAGGATGCTGCGAATCATTAGGGATAAACCTGATTGTGTTAGTATCTTTCCGATACACGTCAATTTCTATTATAATTTATTTTTTTTTGCTATTCCTGACTACCAGAGTATCTAAAAATGGAAGTTGGCCGTTAACTTCTTGTTCTACAGTAAAGTTAATGGTGTTGAATTTAGAATTCAAAACGAGAAGAAAATCTTGAATACTGCACTTCTTGGTGTCAAAAATGGCATAAATATCGTCGACATACCTAACCCAAGTCTTAGGGAAATATGGTGCTATAGGCTTTACATTGGTTTCAAATCTGCTCATTAACAAGTTGGCAATAAAAGGTGAGAGACAGTTACCCATTGCAGTTCCCTCAAGTTGTTCAAAAAACTTTCCGTTTATTTGAAAACAATTTTGAGACATACAAAGGGCAGTCAATCTTACATATTCATCTATTTCTGACGGGTCAAAGTTGTTATTGCTCAATAATTCCCTAAGAAACTCCAAAGTTTCCGGAATAGGCACACTAGGAAACAGTGAAGCAACGTCAAATGAAATCAACAATTCGCCATCCTCTAATTTTACATTGTTAACCTTATTGATAAACTCCATTTTTTTTTTACTACCAAATGGTTGTTGTCACTATATCCGTTAGCATTAGTATTATTAGAGAACTTAAAAGTGTGTGTGATAGTAAGTTTTTCACAAAAGCAGTAAACTTACCTTTAACAGACATAATAACATTGCATTGTAGGTATTATGTTAATTGTATATTTATGTTTATTCAATACGTGCATTACAATCTAGTCATAATTGCCTAATGAGTAACTTAATTCTAACTTATTTTACTAGTATTACTTAGCCTAATAGGCACCCATCGATGTTTCTTAGTTAGTCCTGGTATACTGGGCACGTTTTTCTTGCGCACTACGTAGCACTGTCTCTGCTTTTAGAACTAACACCTACAACTAGCACTTACTCTGCTATTCAACTAACTCACATTCACACCAACTCAAAAGGCTTCATTCTCTTGAGTCTGCGGATTAATTCGGTGTCAAGAGGAGCTGGATGGCCTCAACGTTTACGTGATGGTGAAGCCTTTCCTCGTGACTTCTTGCTGCTTTTTTGATTTCTTTGCACACAGACCCAATTTTGAGGTTCTTGTGGAGATCATCATTCCTAATGTACCAAGGCGCATTGACAATGCATCTCCATACTTTATTTTGAAAGGTCTGGACAATTTTAATGTTACTGTTTTTGGTGTAACCCCAGAGTTGAGCACCATACGTCCACGGGGGTTTTAGAATTTGCTGGCACAAGAGATGCTTATTATGTACAGACAGCGTGGAGTTTCTTCCTAGCAGCCTGCACATCTCTCTGTAACGGATTCCTAGTTCCTCTCTTTTCTTTTTGGCATGGTCTTTCCAGCGGAGCCTGGCGTCTAAAGTCATGCCGAGATACTTGGCTGTGTTTGCGTACGGTACTATTTGGTTATTAATAGTAACCGGGATGTGTTGTATTTTCTTGTTCGTGAAGTCAACATGTACGACTTGAGTTCGTTCAGTTTGATTCTCTTTTTCTTTGCCCAGACCTGAAAATGAGCTGTTTGTAGTTTTCGCGCCGTTTCTTCATTGCTGTTCCCAACAGCTAGGATAGCCGTGTCGTTGCGACAGTATTATTTTCTAGTGCTGGGAGGTCGCTGGTGTAGAGTAGGTAAAGGACCAGCCCTAAAACACTACCTTGCGGCACCCCTGCTTTTATTTCCTTAAGGACAGAGCATGCATCACCTTGTTTGACTCTAAAGTATGTCTGTATGTGACTGAGACAGTCACGTAAGATTTTAATAGTTGTGCAAACTGTTTTGTGAGAATACTTCCTAATTTATTGTTCAGTCCTTCATGCCAGACTTTATCAAAAGCCTGTGCCACATCTAGGAAGACTGCAGAACAAACCTTTTTTTCTTCTAACGATGTTTCAGTTATGTTTGTTATTCGGTGTATCTGATCAATAGTAGAGTGTCTATCCCGAAATCCGAACTGATGGTCTGGAACAAGCCTTTTGCTCTCAATTGTTGGCTTCTCTCTTTTGAGTAGTAATTTTTCGAAGATTTTTGAAATGATGGGCAGCAGACAGATAAGTCTATAAGACGTTGTTTCATGGGGAGGTTTCCCATGCTGCAAAATCATGATCACCTGTGCTACCTTCCACAGTTTGGGAACATACCTTAGTCTGGAGGCAGCATTGATAAGATTTGTAACATTTACTATGGCCTTCCTTGGAAGTTCTTTAAGTACCTCTCCAGTTATTACGTCATAGCCTGGGGCATTTTTCCGATTAATATCCTTTTTTATTAAGTCCTGAACTTCTGTTGGTGTGGTAAGCATGATTTGCGTGCCTTCTTGGCCATTCTCCTCCATATGTATTTCTTCATCTTCTGCATGATGAGGTTGAAATATTTTTTCTAAATAGTCAGAAAACCTTTGGGATTTTTGTTCATTATTCCTGGCCAAGCTTCCATCGGGTTTTCCGATCGGTGGAATGTGAGTTATTGGCCCTTTGGGCTGTTTGGTTGCCTTTCAGAGCGAATAGTGTGATTCGCTGGTGTTGGATAGTTCTCTCAGGTAGGCGTTGAAAGATTCAATTTTAGTTCTTTAATATCTCTTCTGAGTTGTTGAGTGAGGTTGTTTAATCTCGTCTTGTCACGTGGTGCTCTAATTTGGAACCACTTTCTTCTTGCTTCTCTTTTCTCAAACAGCAGATTTGTTATCTCTTTGGGGTAATTGTTTTCTTTTACTCTCCTTTGTCTATCAGGGGTATTCTACCAGGCAGTTTGTTGTATATCATAAGCAAGTGTTTCCAATTCTGATTCCATAAATGATAGGAAGATATGTTCGAGTCACTATCATTAGAGCGCTGAAAACAGAATATCTATCTCAGATATTAAGAAATACACGGTGTAATCTATCTGTATCAGTGCTTTACCAATTGTGATTCGGCCATACATACTTTCCATGACTGTACAACCTTTTCAAAACATACAGTAAACTCAGTAAATTGTTTGAGTAAAACTGTACACTCATTCCAATATGTTTTTCGATTCTCACTCACCGGTCAACACTCAATCATTTCTCCCCACCAAATGTAAACACTGCTCGCAAACCGCTTACTTCCAAGTTCAAATATTGAAAATCCCGCGATAGATACCGCTCAAAATCCCCACCCATCCCCTCAGATAAATCTCACCCCCTCTTTCAGGATCGCGATAAACCGCCACCGAACATTTTCCAAACGAGCTCTACCGAGAGATCAAATTACTTTGGCGATTATGATGTGAGTTATAAGCTTTTTAATCGCCCGATGTATAAAGTCTACAAGGCTAAGCCTGGGCTCAGAATTTTGGCTCACGGGATATCCTAGCGGCGGAAAACGGGTCAGAAAGGGGTATTCATCCCTTTTACTTAATCAACGGCGAATTAAACGCATCAAATGTCGGTCGAGAGGGCAACTTGATTGTGTGGGAAGCGTAAGGTTCCGAAATAATGTCTCCCCATAGGGAGAGCGCGATAGAGTATGTAAGCCGGGGTAGCGCTATGGAGGAGACTGAACTATTTCTTCGTTATGGTTAGAGGACTCGGAACTCCTTATTATCACACAATAAACTTGCATGTGTGTGTGTGTGTGTGTGTCAGTGTGTGTGTATGTGTTGTGTTACTGAGATTTCACTTAAGCTGTATTAACATTGCACGGAAGAAAGGGTTACTGTAATTAATTTAAGACCGGATGTTATTAGTTCGTTGTTATGAGTTCTGTTGCCCTTGAAAATTTGTCCGTTGATTTGCATGAAGTAGATCAGTATACAGGATGTCCCATAAGTCGACGAATAAAGTTTTATGGTAGCTTTGAATTATCGTTTAATATCTATCATTTTCGTTTCATACATTACGCTCAATATAAATCATATGGTTTAGAATTTCCAAAATAATAAAAAAACATATGACAACGGATTATGGATAAAACTTTTTTTAGAACAGTTGACTGTCAGAGCTGACTTAAAGGGCTTTCAATCGCTATAATCAGATACTCAGAAGTATCGGTATTTGGACAAATCTTAAATTAATTCAGGCTAATCATTAACTATCGGTATTACTTTCCTTCTCTAATAACTAAATTCAAATGAATACTCGAATGAAGTTTATTTGCGGCGAAAATCATTAGTCTGATACAGAAAAGAAAAAGATATATTTCTGTATGAATTCAGAACATAACCGAAATTTTGGAATTTATTTCTACAAGGCAACTCTTAAATGTTTGAGGGAAAAAGCACTCTCCATGTACCGAATTGCTTCCGAAGTAATTCTTTCTGCCCGTATTCACATATTTTCCACATTTTGTGTATGTGTGTATGTTTTGATGTTCTGGCCCCACAAACTTTTGTTCGTGAACTATCACCTGGTGGTTATAAATACCGCCACCTATTTGGTATATAGTGATAGTTCCTCCAAGCATCTGACATGTTCGCGGTAATATAAATTTAAATATAATAAAACTTTCAAAACCTTCTTAGTTTGTCCAAGATTTAGGTAATTTGGCTGGATTCTTTATATTAGCAGTTACATACCACCTACTCAAGCAGTTTTGATAACCTCGTTTTTGCTACAACTTTATACTAATCTAAGGCTTAATAAATCCGCATATAACATGTGGATGATATGTAGATGAGGGCAAAAATATATATTATGAAAACATCATATTTATTATCTTTATTTTAGGAAATATATTTCAAAATGTTTACATATTTTCCGTACTTTTTATGTGGCATGTGTAGCAGAGCTATACCCATTTTTATGTTAATTGTATTATGTTCTAAATTCTTTATTTATTTATATTTATTACTATTTGAAAATTGTAAATGTTTTTTTCTACTTTGCGTTCGTTATAAACTGATAACGAAGCCGCTTTCGGTGTCGTTATCAAAACAGTAGATCACAAACTTTTAGTAACTTTTGGTTTTCCAAGATTTATGATATTGACGTCAAGTGTCAAATAAGGCTGGTATCTCAATCGCTATTGGCTCGCGTCAGTCGTATTTGTGAATTTTGCCCTAACTACCAACTGTTGAATATAAGATTACTTTAAATTGTAAGATGACAACCGCATTTTTCGAAATTTATGTAAAATTAATATCGAAAAGTAGAAAAAATAGTATATAACAAAACAACTCGTGCGGAAATTTATGTCTTGTATTATAATATACTATAATTGTTAGATTTGTTGAAGTTAGAATATTTTGTACGTTAATAATATACAAATACAAATATTATTATTTCAATCACATACGATAAGGGTGTCAACAAACTCGGCTTTCATAATTTTGCGGAGCACTTGCAGACAAGCTCGCGGAGCACCGGTTGAGGACCTCTGCCCTAACGTTTTAAAGCTTCTTTCGTGAACGTACGATTTAGATATAGTTTTTTCAAACAAATGTTGTTTTTTATAAAAATATCTAGGTTCTGTTTTGTACCCCATTGCCCATTGCAGTTATCACTTCTTTCGATATATTCTCTAAATGAAAAGTGTATATTATTTTTTTTTCTTTTAATCCACTCTCCACAAAAATTTCAGTTTTTGTTAAGATTGCTCTTCTATAGATGTGGCGATTTTGTTTTCTTCAGTTTTTATGTGATAACGGTTGCGAACAAGATTTTGATGGAAGCCGATATCTCAGTAACGACTGTTAGCAAAATTTGTTTTTAGCTATTGCAAAAACTGTAACCTTAACTAAACTTTACAAATTTTCATTTAAATATTTAATATAACAAGTCTAAAACTCAGACAATCCTGCCAAATTAAAGTTTACACCAAAAACATTCACAATCACTTAGTACCAAATTGTTCAACTCGACAATTGACAATTGATGCTTAAAATAAGTACAAAATAAAATCGCGAATTATTACCTATCCGACATGTTATTCGTCATTATGCTTTCTTGTGTCATAGATTTCTAGAAACTGAATCAAGGTTTATCATAAATTTACTTTATTTAGAAATAATAATGTTTGTCGAATGCGAAAAGGGTTAAGTTCCAGAACAGATCCTCAGGTAATGAAAATGGAAAAATGTATTTTGTTTGTATTATAGTGGGTTTTTTAACAATCAGTATAGGAACCTAACAAAAGAATTTATTAATTTTAGCATTTTTCTTTTTACTGAAGACACATGTTGTAACCACAGTTAACACTAGCAATAGTACATTACCAAATGCAGTTGCCATAATTTGTTGTTAATAGAAATGTTACTAAAGATGATGTGGTGACACTTCTGTTAATAGTTTTACTGCCTATGTGCAGCCGTTTTTGATGCATCTGTTCCATCCGAAAATTGCTAAGTTTGTATTGAACTAGTTGGGATATTGCGGACTCTGTTTTATACGCAGTATTTTCCTTTATTTCGTCGACATGTGCATGTATCTATACTGCACCGGTTGACCGAGTTCGCCTTCTGTCCACAAGTCCTGTCTATTTGAAAGTTATTAAATTCCTAGCCAAAACAAATATTCTATCGTGAAATATCGAACAGTTGCAGCTTGCGGACGATATTTGTTTCAAGATTTATAACCGCAATGCGGCCACCCTACTATAACTTGAACTATTCCCCTGTTTTGTTTTGATTAATTTGTTATTTTTTTAATATTTTTCTTTTTAATAAAATCAAATCGTGAAATAATATGATTTCACTATAACCTACTATAAACTTGACCTCTAGGAAAACAAGAGAACAGCCAGAAAAAGAAGGAATAAATCATAGCGAGGTGGAAATTTTGTATTCAGGGTGCTCAACCCCCCGGAAGACATTTAAATTATATTTTTCTGACAGGTAATTACGCCGTATTTTTGCACAGCTGTCGGAATCTAACGCGTAAGCATTTCAACGCGTGATACAGATTTGCCAAGACAGTTGAACGATGGAATACGCAATGAAGGAAAAAAAGCAAAGACTTAATTAACTTTTTTACGTAATAATATAGATTTTCTAGTAACACATTTGTTAAATTTATGTTGAGAAATCTGTATAGACATTTCTTTATGTAACATTATTAATTTTCTTCCACACGTGAACGTTAACTACGTTAAGGGAGACTTTTGACGCTTTGTAACCACGTTTTTGAAAATTGTACTTCATATATCAGAAAGATCCTTTGTTTTTTATGTTTAGTTTTTTACAGCGGTTTCAGTCAGCCTAAATAGAATGAATAAAATAACTGTATATTTTAAATTTTAAATTTGTATAGAAAAATCTCCTAATTTATTTTATGCGTTTTGTTTCAGGTGCTATCTTCACGGAGGATCAAAAGGATTCCAGCGTCGAGTTGGCGTTCAAATATGCAGTCTACAGGATAAACAAGGATCGGATCGTTCTGCCCAATACAACCCTCGTCTATGACATTCAATATGTGCCGAGGGATGACAGTTTTCGGACCTCCAAAAAGGGTAAGCGGTCACCAATTTATCGTTCTAGTTTAACGGTCGACGTAAATACATACCAGGCAAATAGACGTGACGGATTTTTGTTTAAATTAAACTTACAGGGGTGATTACACAACCCCTAAATTACTATTTTGTATGTAGATCGAACGTTCATAAGTTGTTATCGAATGTATGATTCCTATTCATAAATAAGCTTAGTAAATTTAGTTCCACACGTTTAGCAATTGAAGTGAGAGGTTAACTCGAATATATTGGGAACTACAAACTAACGTTTCCACAAATACAGCTTATGTGTAGAATCATAAACCAACGGAACCGACTCTCGATATAGTTCGGTCGTGTACCTTTTCCGGGCTTCCGGTGCGAGTTCAATTTCAGTTTTCCGGTCTTGGCGTTCAAGAATGCAAAGAAGCTTAGGAATATGAAACGCCATGCCGCACGAGGCTATCCGAAACTGAATTTTAGAAAGTTAAACGAAACTTCATATACCTAAGTATACAGGGTGTTTCTGCAGAACATGCTAATATTTAAGATGGCTATTCTTGGGTCCATTTTGAGGAAAAAAGTTCATCAATTGTTTGTGATAACTTCGTGGTACGACTAGATATGGCATTTTCTGCTGTACAACATATTTTTATTATTTTTTCCAGTGGCGTTCGTGCGGGGTTTGTACTGAATCATTTCAAATAGAAAAGTGATACGTCATTGCTTTTTCTTAAAATAAAAATAATTTTTTAAAATCTCATTCATTCTGGTGTCTTGATTTTTTTTCTTGATACTTTATTTTTGAGTTATGAGCAAGTAATCAAAAATAGCCGAAATTACCGAACTACGATTCTCAAACTAAATTCTAAAATTCTGGGTTGAAACAAACTTTTGTTTATTCTGCAAATTTGGTAACTGATAGAATCCTGTATATTTATAATTTTTTTAATTCTAGGATTAATTCTTTTGTCGAAATGATTTTTTTTAAATATAATACTATCTTATTAGCAATTAATCAAAACTCCTAGACTTCAAGTTAAGAATATTTTCCCACATACATACACATTTCTTTTAATTTGGCAGCTTGAATATTTAATTTAATTCTATTTTATAGTCTAGCTATTTTTTCTTGATTTTTTTTATAAAAAAAAACATATTCTTACAAAAACTTTTAGAATTAATCTTAGAAATAAAATGTTCAATATGCAGAGTGATCTATTACAAAAAATCTGATGTGGCCAGGCACATGACTTTATCATACAATATATACAATTAATAGTTTAGCTGCATGAGAATCTATTCTATTGAGATAAATCGTAGGTATTGTCAAAGCATCAGCATTTGACACTACCTACACTACGTCATTAGAATAATAGTTATGTATGTCACAAATGCCGAAAGTACGGAATAGCGCGACGAGCGGTGAAGCGGCGCGTCACCGAAGGCGGAGTGTCGCCGTCGCATATGAGCGAGTCGGCTATCTAGTTTTTGGCAGGAGCGATATCAACGTTTATTGTGTTGCTTTTTAAGAAATACGTATTAAAAAAAATAAATGATTTCTGTATAGTAAATGCTAGGTTGGTACCACTTTGACGAAACGTCAAGTTTAAAGGTGCGTTCCGATTGGTAGGTAATGGTAGCTAATGGCGGTGGTAGAATACCAAATTATAGTATTTCTTACATGTCGTGATAATGACACATACTAGTTTGCTTGTACATAAACATGAGTCACTATCAATTTACTATTGGAAATACTATAACGGCGTCTGCTACCACTGCCATTATCACTAATGAAAACGCACCTTAAAAAGGTAATTCAAATTCTGACATATTAAGATTTGTTCATGACACATCCCTACCAACATACTAAAATAAAACTACATTTATCGCTATACTTTATTTATAATTTTCTCAATGTATCGTTTTTAGAATTAGATATAAAAACGGGTTGATATTTCTTATCACCAAACAATCAAATTGGTGATCTTACTTTATTTGAAATTTGTATTTTATAATTTGCCGCACTACAGCGGCAACGTTCCATAGTGGTTCTCCAACCTCTGATGAGATCAGCTGTTTTCGAATGTGACAACACAAAAAAATATTTGTCAAAATCCTGGCTACTATGTAATTTCATATCAATGCAGATGCGACCGATCTCGATCAAATAGAATTTGCTCTTGAAGCTAAACTATTAATTTTACCAAAAAGTTTCATAGGCATTAATTATTCAAAATTTCCTCTACTTTAATTTATTAATTAACTATTTTGTCGAAATTACAGAAATGGCGGCTCAGTTCCAAAATCCTTCAAAAAGGCTTAGAATAACCTAAAAAGCTAAACTATTAATTTTACCAAAAAATGTCATAGGCAGAAAATATTCAAAATTTCCTCTACTTTAATTTATTATTTGACTATTTTGACGAAATTACAGAAATGGCGGCTCATTTGCAAAATCCTTGAAAAAGGCTTAGAATAAACTACCAGTTTCTTTGGACCCTCTTGAACCAAAAGCTTTTCAGCTCTAAGTTAGGTCATGAAACTTCTAAATATGAACTTTCGTCCCGATACCTTTAGTAGTTTCTCCGGAATCGTCTCCACAAAAATCGTTTACACACACACGCACACACACACACACACACACACACACACACAGACATTTTTTTGTACCTTGGTCAAAAATGTTCAGGGGACCCAAAAAGACCTATTTCCGCTAAAATCTCAATTTTTTTTTTCGGCATGATTACAATACTTTATCTTACTGCGTATGATAAAGTAAAAAAAGTTCACCAAATTTCAAGAATAAAATGAACACCTGTACATTGAAAAGATATTTAGATCATTGCTTATTTAAAACAAAAAAGTTTTGTTTGAATTTTTCTTTGAAATTCTTTACGGTTATAGAATTACTAAGGTGTCCCGGTAATTTTGACTAACCATGTATAATCCGCCATTTCTAATTTATTTCACAAATCTGACATGACATTTTTAATTATCAATCTTCAAATAGTACAGGAAATAAGTTTCATTGAAATCCGGTCGCCATATTGATTCCGCCATTTTTAATTTTGAAAATTGGGCCTTGGATTTGGAGTCTAGGATCTTCAAATATGACTGCAAATAAGTTACATAAGCACCCGACATCTTCCTAAATTTTCTAGGCGCCATATTGATTCGGACATTTTGAATTTAGAAACTATGACAACAGGTTTGGAATCAGAAAGCCAAAAACACTATACATCATAATAAAAATATTATTTGAATGCATTAAGTTTAACAATTATTGTTAAAAATGTACGCTGTTTTTCCGTACAGTTCAAAAACAGTACATGTCCATGATGATTGTTTTAATCATAGCTTTGATTTAAATGCAAATATAAATAAAATATTATAAAATATTATACATTTGATTCTCTGTGAACTACTTTATATTTTGTCGGTTGGCACATGTCCCCAGACTTCTATGGCATAGGCCATCTTTGAGTAGAATATGACATGATATGCAATGAGAGTATGTATTAGAATAAATTATACTTAGTAAAGTTACAGGCGATGGAATTAACACAAATAGTTGCACACAACTAGTTGGAAGCGACGTACAAAAGAAGCATGCGGCTTTGGCACGATTAGAATTCTTTCCAAAATGTTACCGAAAACATATACGTTACATAAAGTAAGAAATCCTCAACACTTTAGATGTACTATAGCTTGCTACGTGTATGCTGATATTCAATAAACCAATTATCGCGCATATACAATCCCGCGGTAGTATTTGAACCCGATCATATCTACGATGTAGGTATGATCTTATCTTCACATAAGGTATATCTTATCTTCGCATAACCCCTTATTCAGGTAAATGCGTCCTTGTATTAATTATATCTGAGAAGGGGATTTTTTTATTTAACCAGAATAATGCCCAATTACTTACTACATACTTGTAACACCGAAAACAGTGTTTAAATATGTGAATATTGTGAATACAAAGTCACTGATGAAAATGGTATGTGTTCATATTTCTGCATTCTTTGTTCCCTTTGTGATGATTTTACGGTTTTTTAAGCAAATTGCGAGTAAGCCTTCTGTTTTATGATTTATGACAGTTTAAGTAATAATTTTGTATGCCCAAAAGCAATATTTAATAAAAATATTTATCAGAAAACAGACTTCTGTAAATTTTACCGGCGCATCCACCAAAATTGTAACTGGTTTAATTTCGAGCAGAGACAGTTTTCGCGGCACTCTGCAACTTTATATATCAATTACTTTGCAGGAAAAAGAGTTACTTATGTTATTTATGCTAAAAAATATCGTGGTATAATATTCAGAATTTCAGACTATTCGAAAATGCAACAATAGCTTTCCTCATTACGATATAAAATTATTCTAGCATATTAATCCAATTAGGAAATTAGGAAAATAATCCAGACCCTTGCCACTCACTATCTATTCCAACCCAGCTTATTCAGATCAGCTTTTTACTTTATCATACGCAGTAAGATAAAGTATTGTAATCATGCCGAAAAAAAAAATTGAGATTTTAGCGGAAATAGGTCTTTTTGGGTCCCCTGAACATTTTTGACCAAGGTACAAAAAAATGTCTGTGTGTGTGTGTGTGTGTGTGTGTGTGTGTGCGTGTGTGTGTAAACGATTTTTGTGGAGACGATTCCGGAGAAACTACTAAAGGTATCGGGACGAAAGTTCATATTTAGAAGTTTCATGACCTAACTTAGAGCTGAAAAGCTTTTGGTTCAAGAGGGTCCAAAGAAACTGGTAGTTTATTCTAAGCCTTTTTCAAGGATTTTGCAAATGAGCCGCCATTTCTGTAATTTCGTCAAAATAGTCAAATAATAAATTAAAGTAGAGGAAATTTTGAATATTTTCTGCCTATGACATTTTTTGGTAAAATTAATAGTTTAGCTTTTTAGGTTATTCTAAGCCTTTTTGAAGGATTTTGGAACTGAGCCGCCATTTCTGTAATTTCGACAAAATAGTTAATTAATAAATTAAAGTAGAGGAAATTTTGAATAATTAATGCCTATGAAACTTTTTGGTAAAATTAATAGTTTAGCTTCAAGAGCAAATTCTATTTGATCGAGATCGGTCGCATCTGCATTGATATGAAATTACATAGTAGCCAGGATTTTGACAAATATTTTTTTGTGTTGTCACATTCGAAAACAGCTGATCTCATCAGAGGTTGGAGAACCACTATGGAACGTTGCCGCTGTAGTGCGGCAAATTATAAAATACAAATTTCAAATAAAGTAAGATCACCAATTTGATTGTTTGGTGATAAGAAATATCAACCCGTTTTTATATCTAATTCTAAAAACGATACATTGAGAAAATTATAAATAAAGTATAGCGATAAATGTAGTTTTATTTTAGTATGTTGGTAGGGATGTGTCATGAACAAATCTTAATATGTCAGAATTTGAATTACCTTTTTAAGGTGCGTTTTCATTAGTGATAATGGCAGTGGTAGCAGACGCCGTTATAGTATTTCCAATAGTAAATTGATAGTGACTCATGTTTATGTACAAGCAAACTAGTATGTGTCATTATCACGACATGTAAGAAATACTATAATTTGGTATTCTACCACCGCCATTAGCTACCATTACCTACCAATCGGAACGCACCTTTAAACTTGACGTTTCGTCAAAGTGGTACCAACCTAGCATTTACTATACAGAAATCATTTATTTTTTTTAATACGTATTTCTTAAAAAGCAACACAATAAACGTTGATATCGCTCCTGCCAAAAACTAGATAGCCGACTCGCTCATATGCGACGGCGACACTCCGCCTTCGGTGACGCGCCGCTTCACCGCTCGTCGCGCTATTCCGTACTTTCGGCATTTGTGACATACATAACTATTATTCTAATGACGTAGTGTAGGTAGTGTCAAATGCTGATGCTTTGACAATACCTACGATTTATCTCAATAGAATAGATTCTCATGCAGCTAAACTATTAATTGTATATATTGTATGATAAAGTCATGTGCCTGGCCACATCAGATTTTTTACTTTATCATACGCAGTAAGATAAAGTATTGTAATCATGCCGAAAAAAAAAATTGAGATTTTAGCGGAAATAGGTCTTTTTGGGTCCCCTGAACATTTTTGACCAAGGTACAAAAAAATGTCTGTGTGTGTGTGTGTGTGTGTGTGTGTGTGTGCGTGTGTGTGTAAACGATTTTTGTGGAGACGATTCCGGAGAAACTACTAAAGGTATCGGGACGAAAGTTCATATTTAGAAGTTTCATGACCTAACTTAGAGCTGAAAAGCTTTTGGTTCAAGAGGGTCCAAAGAAACTGGTAGTTTATTCTAAGCCTTTTTCAAGGATTTTGCAAATGAGCCGCCATTTCTGTAATTTCGTCAAAATAGTCAAATAATAAATTAAAGTAGAGGAAATTTTGAATATTTTCTGCCTATGACATTTTTTGGTAAAATTAATAGTTTAGCTTTTTAGGTTATTCTAAGCCTTTTTGAAGGATTTTGGAACTGAGCCGCCATTTCTGTAATTTCGACAAAATAGTTAATTAATAAATTAAAGTAGAGGAAATTTTGAATAATTAATGCCTATGAAACTTTTTGGTAAAATTAATAGTTTAGCTTCAAGAGCAAATTCTATTTGATCGAGATCGGTCGCATCTGCATTGATATGAAATTACATAGTAGCCAGGATTTTGACAAATATTTTTTTGTGTTGTCACATTCGAAAACAGCTGATCTCATCAGAGGTTGGAGAACCACTATGGAACGTTGCCGCTGTAGTGCGGCAAATTATAAAATACAAATTTCAAATAAAGTAAGATCACCAATTTGATTGTTTGGTGATAAGAAATATCAACCCGTTTTTATATCTAATTCTAAAAACGATACATTGAGAAAATTATAAATAAAGTATAGCGATAAATGTAGTTTTATTTTAGTATGTTGGTAGGGATGTGTCATGAACAAATCTTAATATGTCAGAATTTGAATTACCTTTTTAAGGTGCGTTTTCATTAGTGATAATGGCAGTGGTAGCAGACGCCGTTATAGTATTTCCAATAGTAAATTGATAGTGACTCATGTTTATGTACAAGCAAACTAGTATGTGTCATTATCACGACATGTAAGAAATACTATAATTTGGTATTCTACCACCGCCATTAGCTACCATTACCTACCAATCGGAACGCACCTTTAAACTTGACGTTTCGTCAAAGTGGTACCAACCTAGCATTTACTATACAGAAATCATTTATTTTTTTTAATACGTATTTCTTAAAAAGCAACACAATAAACGTTGATATCGCTCCTGCCAAAAACTAGATAGCCGACTCGCTCATATGCGACGGCGACACTCCGCCTTCGGTGACGCGCCGCTTCACCGCTCGTCGCGCTATTCCGTACTTTCGGCATTTGTGACATACATAACTATTATTCTAATGACGTAGTGTAGGTAGTGTCAAATGCTGATGCTTTGACAATACCTACGATTTATCTCAATAGAATAGATTCTCATGCAGCTAAACTATTAATTGTATATATTGTATGATAAAGTCATGTGCCTGGCCACATCAGATTTTTTCATTAACGCGAAACGTCAGAGATAAAAATTTCAATACCGAAGACTACGCATATTGTATCGGTCGGCCGACACATTTGGCAGGGCAAAGTTTCCCCGTAGCTTGTCGGTCGGGGTCGGTGCGCGGTTCGAAGCACGGAGCTCACCCACAAACAAAGTTCGCCGATTTGTAACCCCGGCCCGCCTATTCTACGTGCTTATCGGGGCTTTAAATAATTTCTGATGGGGAAAATTCGAAACCGCCGATGCGTACCGGACCCCCGTGGCGAAATTGAAAACTGTTGATTTATACCCTTCGGTTGTGTTTCGCCCGCCGCCGCCCGCCACCGCTCGGGCGGGCGGCAAGAGGGGTGGGAATCTCACGGCAAACCCGTTCGTTCGGTTTTAAATTTTCGTTTGACGTTTTACGCGATCGCCCGTGACAGTACGTCCGAATTTATTGTCGCGGAATGAAAATACCGAATAAGAAAAAGGAAACTTTTTATTCACGTTTTTTTTTATTAAATCGGCCAGGCTGTTGTGACTTGTTTCTGATGTATGTATGTATTCAGTGAGCAATTAGAGTGTACAGAATGGCCATGTACTATATAAAGCGTTTGCAGGAAAAAAGAGAAATGTCAAGCATTTCTTAGAAAAATTTAATCAATATACAGGGTCCTGCAACTCAGCTCCCGTCTTCTGTAGCTCAGTTACTAATTAAGCTAAGGGTTTGACATTTTGCAGGCTTACCCTGTACTTCAAGGTACATTTCAATAAATTATGTTTGATTATACAGCGTGTCCCAAAAATGTGCAACGCCATGGTAATATATTTTTTAAAATTGCATGCTATATATAATCTTTTTTACTTATTTGGAAGCCTTTTATGGTTGCCTACATAGCACCAAAATTTTATTGAAATCTAAATAAATAGGAAATATTGGAGCTTTTCAATCGTTTCACTAATCAACATCAAGTAAAGTAAAAGTGGCACATTCCAACGTTTTTTATTATTTCAGCGCATCAAATTGGCAATCCGGATTATAAACCGAATTGGATAGATATTTTATATCTTCTTTTTTTAAATCGACCCAAAAGGACGTTGTAAGGCCATTAAGTTTGCCGTATGTATAAAAAAATCTGATGTGGCCAGGCACATGACTTTATCATACTCTATATAAAATTACTAGCTTAGCTGCATGAGATTCTATCGAGATCGATTTCGATCGTATCTGCATTAATATAAAAGTAGTGTCAATCGCTATTGGTTCGCCTCAATCGTATTTTAAAATTTTACCACAACTACCACCTGATAAATATAAAAGTATTCTATATTATAAGATGACCCCTCAATTTTCAAAATTTATGTAAAATTAATGTACCAAATTGGTGACATTGGGCACCCCCCTTATGGTCTCCATTTGAGTGTTTTTTCCATTGAGTGTCCATCTTACTCCTTGGCTATACCGTACTGATGAGGACTAATAGTCCGAAACACGTGTCTACGGTTGCTTCTTCGAATGACGGAATTGCCCGATAAATAACCTTTTTCCTTTATTAACAGATAGTTCGTTCCTACTAGAAGTATTACCATGCATTTTTATAAATTATTATTACTTATTATTTGTTACATTTTATCTCATTCGTGTACACTTTGTATTTCAGATGAAATACTGTCAGAGATACAACAAATCTTGTTTCAGTTTACTGTGAAATGCGGTAATAATGCGGAATAAATGCATGAGTACATTTGGCTATATAGTTTTTCTCATATACATGGTGGGCCATTTGAATCTCCGCATTTGTTTCTTGTAATTCACGCAGACAAAAAAATATACAAAACTGGCCTCTGATGAATGGGTCTAAAACGGCAGTTTTTTAAAAGGAATTTTTGAAAAATTTTAGTGCATGAAGTGCTGAGATAGTCCTACCCAAGATTTAGCAGTTTCTTGTGGTACTTTTGTATGTGAGAAACATATGCATTCCAAAAAAGGCCAAAATTCTTTCAAACATCTTCACAACTGTTTGGTATAAGCAGTTCGTCGCATGGTACAAAAGTCGTAGTAAAAAATAGTACTAGTAGTAAAAGCACTAGTTAAAGTATTAGTAATAGTACTAGTAGTTCAAATAGTTTAAAAAAGCTATACTGAAAAAGTATAGACACCACCGTGTCACAAATAGTCATGACAGGGTTAAATTCTAACTTTTCAAATATATTTATTACCTATAGTATGACACATGTACATCAAAGTTTCGTGTTTGTTTCTTTTCTTCTTTATTTTTTTAAAGTAAAATGCTACCTTTGACAATATATAGTATAGTGTTATATGCCAATCTATGACAACTAAATAAACTTATGTTATAACCGAATTAGAACAATTTTCGAGAAAAGAAAAAACGTAACCAATGTGTAGCATGTACAATCATTATACATTTGCATGAATTCTAAATCATTTCAAGCGGTAACCGTACGCACATATTTGCTTTCGGCCGAAGGAGGGGGCGCGTTTCGTCTCTGTTTACGTTTTATTAACCGTAGCACATTTGTACACAATCGGGGGGAACGAGGCGACCAAACCGGCCCGCTGCGACCGCGTTATCTGTTTTTGTTTGATTGCACTTATTTTCGGTTTATTTATGTTTGCCCGGAGACGGCGCTCGACTTCCGAAAACAGCGCCGCCTTCGGTCGACTCGAAGAAAACGGTTAGTTGCCCTTCTCCAACCCCCCCACCCCCAACTCCCCCCTTCCCCCACACACACAAATGAATCGACGGACGGACGATTGGCGCGCCACCCGTGGCGAAAGGATGAACCGAAGAAAGGGAGATGTAAGACTGTGCTGTCCATTAAATTTCTGGAGGGGAGATTACCGACGCTGATATTATAGCGACAGGTTTTACTACCGAGTATGAAATATTTATTTTCTTTCGGAGTGTGGCGGGAGAAAAAGGGAAAGTGGCGGAAAGTTTTGTATCGATTAGTTGATTAGAGTTCGGGCCGCGTGGTTTGCAAGAAAGTTAAGACCGAGTTAAATTTTATTCGGTTAGACTTTGGAGGGAAGTTAAGCTGCTATATCCTGGGTTAATTGAATATTTATCGGACCTTCCGGCACTTCATTTGTTCTGTCGTGTTTGACTAAGGAGGGGTTCTTTGAAATTTGATATGCCGAATTAGTTTTTCTTTATGGTGCACCTTAAGGGCTGGTATTTTCACCTACCTACAAAGTTCTCTATTCTGATAGGAAATAATATTTATATCAAATTCAACCTCTCTAATTTTTCGTCTTCTTGGTGTCTTTAGCATCCACTTTTTCGCTCCGCTTCTTTTTATGATTTGTTTGGTCAGTTTTAGCCTGTGATGTACCTACATGAGGACTTGTCTCGCAGTTACCTTTACTTTTCTTTTTCTTCAACTTTTTCAGCGGTTCTATTTAGCCCTTTTTCTGGCATCAGTTGCTAAGTTACGAACGGTGTTGAATGTGCACCACTGCCTTTCGAGTTACAATCCAACTGGTTAGAAAATGTCTGGCATTTATTCACTAAATGTTTCAAAAATAAGAGTAACCTGCTCAAATTCTTCACTATTCGCAATTTTTTTCATCTTCACCATTCAACTTTCACAAATTATAAAATAGTTGTATTGCGTTATACCTTTCAAGGGCCGCTGAGCCGCTTAACCGGAACTGGTTTGTTATTGCCGCGGAAGATAGGTACCTTGTGAGACATGTACAATATTATATTTTTCAAAACGTCACAATCCTTCCAACTTCCATACTTCTTTCGTCCAGGTGATTCAGAATACCCTGTTCTAACTCATTGTTAGAGTTCCCTGCTTCTTCTAAGCTAAGAATGACCAAGTTTTCTCTACTTTCAATAGTTCTAAACAAATCCATTCTGGATATCACTTGTATCCCACGAGGAATTTTGGAAATACATTCCCGGGTGCAACAGAGTTTTCATCAAAGAATTGGGACACAATTTTCAAATCATTATCATCCGTATAACTTAAGCCGAAACCCACTTCTGTATCTCCAGTAGATGGTTCTGGTTCGTCTATTGCGATGTCGCTGTTCATTACTTTTGCCGAAATACATATCGTTGACGAGTTATAACGCGTCTTCTAAACACATCACTACACTTGAAGTTTACGTATAACTATGTAAAAAAAATTCTTAGAACGTGCCTATTCAAAATCTTTAACATATTAGACACATTTGCGGCGTCAGGGGGGGTCAACATTCGTCACCCAAAGTGACAACAACACAGCTGATCACCAAGTGTGTAGATTTGTGGAAGAAAACGATCTTACTCTTATAGATTTCTTGACTTTACGCTGTAGACACAAAGATACTATAGTTCCCTGCGACATTATGATCTGTCCCTTATGAAAAATCTATTTTTAGTTAAGATTATCGATATAGTGCACATAATTAATTCAGTTGAATATATGAACTATTTTAAACAAGAAACACAAATCTATTAAATAAATTGCTAAACTATTATTCTTGTAGGAAGAGACATGTTTTATTTAAAGTGATCGAAACCTCATTGTGGAATCATACGTATATTCCAAGTAAATATATTAACTTAACTATCTCTCTTATAGAAAACTCCAAGTTAGGTACTACACGTTTCCGTTTTCTCTCTGTTTGTTGTCAATTCAATATCGGGAAAACCCTCTTATTTATGCGTACCTGGTAACGACGGCGGTTACGACCTGTAAGACGTTAAGAAGTTAGCCGACCCCTTGTATAGTAAAGTCGGGAAAGTTTTCCGGTCGGTGCGAGGATTTCGACTTTCGCACCCCCCAAGGGTGTGCGCCCGGGAATACTTCCCTTCGGAACACCGACGAAGTCCGAAAGACCGGCACGTACAAGTACAAAACCGAGCGAGCAAACTGGGATTTAACAATTAGCTAAAAGTGTTGAAGTTTGTACTTTAATTGGACAAATCGCGTTCCATTTATTAACTCGGTCTAAGGCGTTTTATACGCCGCCCCCCCAACCCCTTCATGCAAAATCAACGCGTATTAATTTAAAACTTGTTCGCCGTTAAGAAATACTTAATTGAATCAACTTCGAGTTTTGTGTGTTGTACGAAAACCGAAAACATGCATATTTATGGTTAGAATAAGGGAGGTCGAGACCCGTTTCGTTCAAAGGGGTTGCTTTTGTATACAAGGTTCAAATTGTAGTGGGTTTTGTAAAGAAATACAGGGTGTTGCACGCTAGAAACGAAGTATGTATAATCGACAGTTTTTGATTAAAATTTTTATTATTACTGTTTTGACATCATTAGGCAGTTTTTTCATTAGTTTTTCATTAGGTCAAGTTATATCATTGACAAGAACCCATTAATAATCTTTAAATAATAATTGAGAATATTACATACTACAGATTTTAAACAATTTGTTGTGTCTATCGTGGTACACCCTGTATGAAGAATTTTCACACAAATGCAAAGAATTGCAACAGCAGATATCCATCAGATCGAAACAAATAAAAAAAAACACATAAACTGTACGTGGTTTAAGAAAATTCTGCTGTCAAATTACACCACACACGTAAGCTCGGTTTTGCGAGAAAAAAACAACAAAATACCACCCTCATATCTCCTCGTATAGATCCTTACGAGCGTTGCGTATTTTGTACGACTTTACAGCCGCTAAATGCAAATGGGGTGAGAGTGTTGGGGTTTCTTGCCATTCGGTAGTACCAACGCACGAGGTGCAGGCATAAAAAGGGGTATCGAGCTGAAAATATTGTTATCTGCCTTATGGCGTGCGTTCACTCAGACTCGTTCGTTTTTTTTTTACGATAACTGAATCGACGATCGTAAATTTTGGCATGCGAAATCGCAAAATTTTAAACGCATTATGCTGTATTAGATCAGAATAAAACGAGAAAAAAAGCTTTGGATGTATGAAAAAAAATATGATAATGTATCGTCATTTAGGGGTTGTTTGGGGTGTGCTCCTCTGTATTCCTGGATGTGTAAAAATATAAAGCCCTGAGACAACAAAATAAAAAGAACTCATGCTAAAAACTCATCAAAAAAACTCGTCTAAAAAGTTTCAAGATAATTAAATAACAACAATTTAAAGCTTAGAAATGTTTAAATAACTAACATGACGCAACTGCAAACAAAGTACATACAGTGTAATAAATTTTAATTGTTTAAAAGTGTTTGGCACTGTTTGGAATAGCAATAAACTACCCTTTTCTCTTTTTAAAACTCAGTACTGTCTTTTTTGTAGATCTATAACTAAACCTATGCGGACCTATAGTATCCAACTGTGGGGCTGCACTAAGCCAGCAGTATCAGCATCATTCCATGCTTTCAAAATAAGGTGCTAAGGAACACCTGTTCAATGATTGTGTATCGATTAGTTCCAATTACTTTCCTTGCAATAAATTATCAAAAGGATTAATTATCAGTTGTGATTAAATTAAATCATCAAATATTCTTCTTTTATGAATTCCAAAATATTTTCCAGTATGATAATAAAATTAAGATTGACCACTTAAAATTATCTCTTGCCTGGACTTCGAGATAAAAAAATGCTGTGCAGTGTTCATGTTTATAGCACGGATAATTAATAATTTGATGATAAATTGGAAAATATTATATTTTGAACGGTGCACGGAGCATGAGATTTATGTGTTGGTGGGGAAAAATAGCAAAGCCGGAAACGCTGATATTAAAAAACAAAGCATAAATAGCAGTGCAAAGTTGACAGTTGGTGTAGGTTATATAGAATTTTATTTGTATTTGCCTATGTTACCGTGAATTCAAAATAAATATTCAATAAAACAATTTTAACAATACGAATATAACATTACATATTTACACGCGGTTATTAGTTTTGAAGCATATTAACTCAAACCTGTTAAATTTTAATACTGCTCGCTTGATATGGTTATACGTAATTTTATATTTGATAATCATTATTATATAAATTCGCGCACAGAATATATTATAACGATATCATTAATAGAGCTTAAAATATTAATATTTAAATCATGGTACCACAACGAACTAACTCGATTTTGTGTTTCGCTCAAATATTCCAGAGAAATTGTAAAAATCGTTTAAATTCAAAACGGTTAAATTCAAAGAGTTGCAGACGACACAGTCACGGCCATACGTCAACGCCAGCGCAGATAGCAGGCTTCGGCGAACAAATTGACCGCAAAACTGCTGCAGCCGAAGACCCTAAAGTAATGCCGGCGACGTTTATTACCGCAAAAGGTTTAATGTTTCCCGGCGTTTTCGGTTACCGAAAATACAATTCGAATCTGCTGCCGACGAAGCAGTTCCTATTTTAAAGCGATATTTCCGCCCGTCCGCCCACATACTTAGAGCGGGTCGCGGCGCGGCCGAGTGAGCGTGGATATAACGTACGTCTAATAAACGAAATCGCAGAAAAATTATGTCTACTAGTGGAAAGCGATCGAATTACGTCCAGTTTGTACACTCTGCGGTTATTGCAGTCTTAGAACGAGAGAGGGTGGCGTTATTCTAGTTACGTTATTATAGGAATCATGTAGGTCGTGGAAAGTATCATAGAATTGCTTTTGATAATACAAAACAAAAATTTTTTATCTTTTATTTATGTAACATGTAACATCAGTTTATCGGATTAAATCGGTATCACAAGTAGAAAACTTAAATCTCGAAGTTCCAAAGGGATTGTGCGTAATATAAAAAGATAAAAAATGCGATTATGTTAGATTTTTTAATGTTTTAAACGATTGGTAATTTTCAAAATGTTGAAGTGATTTTCCTGATAATAAACTGAAGGTTATATGTGACCACGCACGAGAGAATCACTCTAATTTCTGCACTTTTAAATTAGCACTAAAAAAAAAACAGATATATTTAGCGCCTCTTGTATAAGCCGGCGTGTAGTTTTCTTCAGTTTTTGTGTAATAAAGGTTGAGAACAAGATTTTCAGGGAAGCCGATATCTCAACAACGAATATTAGCATGATAACGGGATATGCACATAAACAATGGTCATATTTTATTTAATACGACTGTAGAAAAAGAATTACATAATAGTTTTTTCCGTCGATCGTTTGTTTATGAGTATGTTTAGTGCATGATGCATGATTTGTTATAGCCAATCAAACGACTTCATTATAGCCAATCGAACATAAATTAAAACATAAATTAAAACCATCCAATGAAAACATTTCGTTATCAGTAGGAACTAGGACGATTCCGGCGCGCAACCACTTCTGCGCATCTCGGTTACCGAGCGCGCGTATTTGGGATGGTCAGATTTGCTAGTGTGCAGTCAAGTGTAAAGGATTCGGTGCATTTTAATTATGGTAGTCCTGTTAAAACATGTGTTGGTTCGATCAATACTTTCTGTATATATTAAATAACTCCATAGTAAAGTTAAATTGGTGTTAATTAATATGCACCCTAGCGTCGTATGAATTTTTCCCTTTTGTGCTTCTCTTTACAGATGTTCTTTCTGATTGTATGAAATTAGCTCCTACCTACCTTAATAGTAAATTGGTATTAAAAACACTTGAGTCTTTTTTTTTATGGGGAAACTGGGAACATAATAATAAAATACAACTGACACTAAACTGTGATTTATTAAAAGTGTTTATAATATATTTAATTTAATTATAATTTCATCTTCCTTAGCCTTCTTTTTTTTTTTGTCCGCAACCCGAGTCCTAACTTGCGGTTTGGTTATTATTCAAGTTGTAATCATCGAGCTACTTATTTTTCACCTAGTGTTTTTACTCGTTCCAATGCTTCGTTAAAAAATTGCGTATAAAAATAAATGTGTTAAAGAATGAAAGCGAATCGTGACATAAAAAAAGGAATAAAGTTAAGACTCCCGTCTCAATTTAAATGGCGCGCTTTTGTACTAAGCCTCAAAATAGAAAAGTTACCAGATGTAGATGGCGCCAGTATAATATATATATATATATATATTTACCAGGTATTTACTACATTTGACGATTTAACCTATATTTGCGATCTAGTAGGGGAACCACGTGTCATTGCTACTACTATAATTGACAGCACGTTTCGGTCTTTGTTTTTGATTTATAGAGGAGTTGTATTGTTCGGAGTTATAAAATGTGTGGGAGTTTGTAGTAAATGTTTGTAATATCTTATTTTTGAGTGGTGATTATATAGTTTACGGTTATAATAGTTATAAACAGATTTAGTAGGTTAGGTTGTAAATAATATGTTTCGATAAATTGTTATATATTTTGTAGCAGATTACATTTTGCCTTTAATATTTATTTTTTTGAAGTTCAGTTTAATTTCGAAAAGGTAAGATTTGGTAAGCAACAAATTATTTTCTGCCCACAATGCTAAATTTACTAATCATTAGTTGGGATAATGGGTTGCTTATCCAATTCTGGAAGGAGTGTGACAGCAAAACTAAGGTGGGCAAGATTTCAAGAGGTTTTACGGTATGTTTTATTTTATACAAATAGGTATGCTATAATTTGAACTATTATTACATATTTTAGATATGGAGATGTACAGCCGAACTCTCCGGAATCGTTGTCACTGGATACTGTGGAAGATTCTGCAGTGGGGATGCCAGAAAGAACTGTAAATTTGAGTACTGATAATGCATGCGGAGCAGACAAGGATGTTGATATATTTGTTTCTTATTAATCTTATTATACACACATGCATATCACTGGAAACGATAGAAGATTACAGTTACCCGTCACACCTTCCGAAGTGAATTCCTTATAAGACGAAATTGTCAAATATGTCGTACAGTTTCTGGAGAGAATAGTGTCATGTCAATGTAATAAATGTCAACTTTTTCCCCTTTTTCCAGAAAGTTCGTCATGAATTTTCAGTCTGTTAACATATGTATAATAGACATAAACATTCATCTGTTATAGGTATGACGTAACTGTTCCACTATACCCCGCGGAAATTATATGTGATAATTTATATACAGGTATCCTGCTTTTTCCACAATATTATTTTTCAAGTAGTAATAGTCATACTGAGTAAACCAGATATTTGTATAGAAATAGTAAAAAAAAATTAACCATGTTATTATCAATCCCACCCGTTTCTATATTGGGAAGTGTGGAGAGGTATGTGAAAATGCGTTTTATAGTTAATTTATTATACATATATTTAATTTACGTATTTATTAAAATAATTCATATGTATACGTGACTTGTACAGTTATTGCCTAAGCCCTAGTTCCTCCTTCAAAAAGCGTTAGGTAAGTATATTAATATAATCTACTACAAAAAGAATATTAATCAAATTTTACAAAACAAATTGCAATGAAGATATATGGTTCAAAGATTTAAAAAAAAATGCATTCTTGTAATTAGAACATCGTCAAAATATTACATAAAACATGCGAGGTGGTGCAGATATATTTAGTTATTTAGTGAATTCCAAAATTTCGCAAATAATATAATTTATAGGTACTAATATAATATTAATTTCTTAGCAAGTAGCATGCATTTTGTTTGAAAGTGGTTTTAAACATACTGTACTAGAAATCGAATAGATTTACTCATTAATAATATTAAACTAACTGGAAAACCATAGCAATTTTCAAGTACAGGAAACCAACTAAGTTGTCTTCCATATATGGATATACATATGTAATTTGCAAATATAAAAAATATACTATTGATAATATAGTTATAATACAACATACCTATATAAATATAATACTAATTGATATATAAAATATATTTTTGCTTTCTATTTGTACAAATGTTGAAACGAGTCGTTTTGGGTTTTCTAGTTGATGATATAGTACTTCCACAATCGTTTTTTCAAATAAATACATGATAAATACCAGTTTAGTAAAATGCGCATCTAGTTTTGGATGCCTGAACTGTCGCTAATGTAAACATTCTTGCCAACTCACTAGAATACACCAGGATGCAATTCTAGAAAAGTTCGGCAAAAAGTAACCTGTGCTCTTATAGTTAACATTTAATGTATGTACTTTTATAATGTATTACAGCAGACAATAATCAGATGCAACTGCCATCGGAAAGCTGTTCTTTATCTGAAGTCTACAATTTTTTAACACTAAAATTTGCATAAATAATCGGCATAAATATTGAAATCCTTTCCGATGGCAGTAGCGTAAAGACCTACAGAATCCATCAATATTTTAATTTGTATTAAGTTCTGTAATTTTTATATTTTCTTATGTCCATTGAAAAATATGAATATGCAATTATGTCTGACATTTATATTGACGACCAACAAATTGTCAGTAATGTGTTCCTAACAAATAGGTTTTTTATCACGTGCGTTAACTTTCAACCACAGAAAATTAGTTTTGTAGGAAGTACCATGATAAAATCCAGGTAAGACAAAGTTTTCACCCCTCAATTTTTGGTAAGTAGGATAAGTTGCATATATGCAATATGCAAAGTAATATTTTTGATAAGTTGAATAAGTTGCATAACAGCAGGCTCATATTTAATGTGTGCTCTCTTTTATCATACTGACCGCACTAACTGACGAAATTATAGTATTTCTGACCAGCTGTGATAGTGACGCAGATTGAATTTTCAACACAACTGTCCCTGCTATTTTTACGAATTAAAATAATACAAGTACCATCGCATGCATTAATACCGAGTAAGATAGGAGGTTCTGTGTATGATGATGACTACATGCTTAGATCCAGAGATGGGCAATCACAGATGAGGTTTATGTATAATGGTGGTCATAAACCAAATTCAATAACGTTGATGAACTTTAAATTATGTACTATTTTCTGTTTACGCCAAAATGTAAATTCATTCAACTGTTACATTATTCTTTCATTTTCACGCATCCTATACAAGAACATACAAGCATAAATTTATTCTGCCGATACAAAACAAACGTCTGATACCTTTAGCTATGAAAAACCCATAAGCTAAAGATAGAGAAGATACTAAAAGACAATAAGTAAAAAATATTATTAGCTAATTCATGTCTTCAATATTATATATATCGGAATCGGGTAGTAGCTTTTCCAACCAGCGTTTGTTACGGTTCTCAAGCGGTTTTTTGGTGTTTCTTTAAGGTTTGTTAGACGTTTTTACGGTTCTCAAGCGGTTTTTTAGTGTTTGTTTTAGGTTTCTTAGACGTTTTTATGGTTCTCAAGCGGTTTTTTGGTGTTTCTTTAAGGTTTCTTAGACGTTTTTACGGTTCTCAGGCGGTTTTTTAGTGTTTGTTTAAGGTTTCTTAGACGTTTTTATGGTTTCCAGGCGGTTTTTTAGGGTTTCTTAGTCGTTTTTATGGTTTCTTTACGGCTTTTAAGTCGTTTTATTTATGTCTGTTAGTGGCGGGGTTAATCATATAAGTGAAGATGCAAATAAGATAACAGTGTAAACTGAAGCACATTGTCGAGCAATGGATGAGTCATTTAAACCTACCGTTCGCTAGTTCTGAACATGGTGGCGCTGGTAGTAGCGCGCGGCTTAAAAAAACGGCTATTTATAATTTTCTGCATATATTTATTAATATATTTTATTAATCATACATATTATGCAACATACTTTAGAAACGTATGAGTTCTTTCAAAGCATTTGCTACAAAAATGTTTATTGCAAGTATTGCATATGGTTTTAATTTTTATTGTCGCATTTCTCGCTCGTTTTCTCCCAAGCTCAGTAGAAAGAAAATTATAACACGAAACGCAGTATCTTCTTCTTTCCACTTTGTCCAAAATATGTGCCTTGGATTCCTTCTTGTTATCACTGGCATCTTCATCGGTAGCTAATTCATTTCTTTCTCGTAGTTGCTTGTTACACTTCCGAATATTGTTGGTTAATACTAGCACAGCATTATTTTTTGATATATCTCCGCATTGTTGTCGGTTGTCATTTTTACGACAATCACAGAATGTAGTTCTCCCATTGAAAATCAGGCCCATACTTATATAGTAAGAAGAAACCACTTCTCGTCTTCTTTGTCAGGTTAACTGACACAATTAACGGGTTGTCTGACACAAATCGTCAGCTTGACTGATGCAATCGTTGGTTTTTGTGTCAGGTCACTGTTCTAAGTCAAATAAGAACCGTTTGTTTGAAATCTCATATTTATACCTACTGACATGTGTGAGAAGCAGTGCACACTGTGTTCTGCTTGAATCCATTTAGGCCCGTACTTCTATAATAAGAAGAAACCACTTCTCGTGTTCTTTGTCAGGTCGACTGACACAATTAACGGGTTGTCTGACACAAATCGTCAGGTTGACTGATGCAACCGTTGGTTTTTGTGTCAGTCCACTGTTCTAAATCAAATGATATCCGTTTGTTTGAAATCTCTGATTTATACCTGCTGACATGTGTTAGAAACTGTATACAGAGAGAACCTTTTTCCTTATACTATAATAACCGCTACTTAAGATGCTCTTCCAACAAAAAATTATTTGCCTTAAGCACAGCTAATTTCCTTTTTTTTTCTGAGCTTCTGATTGTTGTTTCTTTAGTATTCATGATTGGTCAGGAACCCGCTTTAGAACTGAGTTGAAACAGTAAACGACGTTAATAACCACGTTAGAACCATTAAAAACCTTAAAAAACCCTAAAAACCGCAACAAACGACTAAAAAACCCATAAACAAACGCTAAAAAGCATGTTAGAAAATAAATAAACCCTAAAACTCGAGTTGAAACAGTAAAGGAACTTTGAAACCCACGTTAGAACCGTTACAAACCTTAAATAAACCAGAATTGAAACAGTAAAAGAACTCCGTTAGAACCGTTAAAAACCTTAAATAAACCCTAAAAACCGAATTGAAACAGTAAAAGAACCCCGTTAGTTCTGCTAAAAACCTTCAGGAAACCGTAAAAACCGAGTTGAAACTGTAAAAAAAAAACACGTTAGTACTGCTAAAAAACCTTAAAGAAACCCTAAAAAATCGCTTGAGATGCGTCTATAAAAATTCCTTTGTTTAAATCAATTACATTGTAGTAATTATTTTTATACCTAGTAAGATTATATATTAAGGGCACTCATTACAATAGTACACAATTGCATATTGAAATCAACAGCAACAACTACAATAGTTCCTTAAAGTTATTCAAAATGTTCGCTAGGTGTGTACTTTTAATTTTCCTTTACGATTATCTTTTATATAATTATTGTAGAAATATAATCATAATAGCAACAATTTTCGTGTGACGTTTTCCCTGGAGATTTGATGAATACTTTTAAATAACACCAATCAAAAATTGCTTGGCTCTAATATTTTAATTAAGGAATATGATGATGAAGATGATAGCAAAACAATCAAACATTTTGGTAGTGTGTTACTAGATTTTTATCCAATTATAATTAGCGATTTTAGAAACGGTTTGAATAAAAAGAAGAGTGTATGTAATGATACTCCACGATAAAAATGATATGTAAGAAAAACACTGTGCCTTGCGAGTTAAACAACTTGAGAACCGTAAAAACGTTAAAACACCCAATTGAAACCGCTGAAAACCTTAAAGAAACCCTAAAAACAAAGTTGAAACCGTAAAGAACGTCAAAACCCCTAAACAAACAAACGCTAAAAATCACCAGAGAACCACTAAAGCGACTATACAAAGCAAAAAGTAATCTTAAAAACCGCTAGAGAACCGTAAACACGCTAAAAGAAAATCTGTGTGACGTTTTCCCAACCAGTATTGACAGATAAATCAATCAACTTTAAAAGCAAGAAACGATGTGTATTTTGATAGTGTGTTACTAGATTTTTATCAAATAATTAGTGATTATAGAAACTGTTTGAATAAAAAAAAAAGAAGAGGGTATCAATGATACTAGTCGTATTAACAAAAATTATATGGAAGAAAAAACAGCCTTGTGTGTTAAAGAATGAAAGCGAATCGTAAAACGATATAAAACCACGTTAGAACTGCTAAAAAACGACTAAAAAACCCATAAACAAACCCTAAAAACCACTTGAGAACCGTAAGAAAACCTTAAAGAAACCCTAAAAACCACTTGAGAACCGTCAGAAACGGCTAAAAAACCTTAAAGAAACCCTAAAAACTCAAAAACATTAATAACCACGTTAGAACCGTTAAAACGACTAAAAACCATAAATTTAATAAACAAAAGTAACTCATTAAAAAATGATTAGTTTTAGAACAATTATAAAGTTTTTAGTATAGTTCTTTACTGTATTCGGCATTAACTTATAATAACACCATGTAAATATACTCAGGTAACAATATATCTCTAAATACCTAAAAATACTTTTTGCATAATATTAACGAGTGCCATAGAACAAGTCCATACGGAAAAACAACAGCGAAAAACCGTCGTGGTAATTAATTCTTAGTCTGCAGAACAGCTGTGCGTTGAATTGTATGCATTCTAATGGGATGTTGTTACATATAGGGGGAGCCTAGCGATTTAACATTGTTTCTTATGGAAAACAGACACAAATCCTCTCAATATATGCGATCTTTGTGTGCAGAGCTAATAAGCTTCATTCTGATTGGTTGGTGATATACCAGACAGCAGATATGTACAGTATGTACTGACCTACCTTAGGGTGCATATTAATTTTTGCATACATAGGGGCAACCGTCGTGTGTGTTTGGTGAAGATTCGCACGAGCTTGATTTTTTTTAGAGATAAGGCAATAATAGAAGTAACAGAATAAAACATATTTATTAGGGATAGGTATAAAAAAAAATCAAGCTCGTGCGAATCTTCACCAAACACACACGACGGTTGCCCCTATGTATGCAAAAATTAATATGCACCCTAAGGTAGGTCAGTACATACTGTACATATCTGCTGTCTGGTATATCACCAACCAATCAGAATGAAGCTTATTAGCTCTGCACACAAAGATCGCATATATTGAGAGGATTTGTGTCTGTTTTCCATAAGAAACAATGTTAAATCGCTAGGCTCCCCCTATATGTAACAACATCCCATTAGAATGCATACAATTCAACGCACAGCTGTTCTGCAGACTAAGAATTAATTACCACGACGGTTTTTCGCTGTTGTTTTTCCGTATGGACTTGTTCTATGGCACTCGTTAATATTATGCAAAAAGTATTTTTAGGTATTTAGAGATATATTGTTACCTGAGTATATTTACATGGTGTTATTATAAGTTAATGCCGAATACAGTAAAGAACTATACTAAAAACTTTATAATTGTTCTAAAACTAATCATTTTTTAATGAGTTACTTTTGTTTATTAAATTTATGGTTTTTAGTCGTTTTAACGGTTCTAACGTGGTTATTAATGTTTTTGAGTTTTTAGGGTTTCTTTAAGGTTTTTTAGCCGTTTCTGACGGTTCTCAAGTGGTTTTTAGGGTTTCTTTAAGGTTTTCTTACGGTTCTCAAGTGGTTTTTAGGGTTTGTTTATGGGTTTTTTAGTCGTTTTTTAGCAGTTCTAACGTGGTTTTATATCGTTTTACGATTCGCTTTCATTCTTTAACACACAAGGCTGTTTTTTCTTCCATATAATTTTTGTTAATACGACTAGTATCATTGATACCCTCTTCTTTTTTTTTTATTCAAACAGTTTCTATAATCACTAATTATTTGATAAAAATCTAGTAACACACTATCAAAATACACATCGTTTCTTGCTTTTAAAGTTGATTGATTTATCTGTCAATACTGGTTGGGAAAACGTCACACAGATTTTCTTTTAGCGTGTTTACGGTTCTCTAGCGGTTTTTAAGATTACTTTTTGCTTTGTATAGTCGCTTTAGTGGTTCTCTGGTGATTTTTAGCGTTTGTTTGTTTAGGGGTTTTGACGTTCTTTACGGTTTCAACTTTGTTTTTAGGGTTTCTTTAAGGTTTTCAGCGGTTTCAATTGGGTGTTTTAACGTTTTTACGGTTCTCAAGTTGTTTAACTCGCAAGGCACAGTGTTTTTCTTACATATCATTTTTATCGTGGAGTATCATTACATACACTCTTCTTTTTATTCAAACCGTTTCTAAAATCGCTAATTATAATTGGATAAAAATCTAGTAACACACTACCAAAATGTTTGATTGTTTTGCTATCATCTTCATCATCATATTCCTTAATTAAAATATTAGAGCCAAGCAATTTTTGATTGGTGTTATTTAAAAGTATTCATCAAATCTCCAGGGAAAACGTCACACGAAAATTGTTGCTATTATGATTATATTTCTACAATAATTATATAAAAGATAATCGTAAAGGAAAATTAAAAGTACACACCTAGCGAACATTTTGAATAACTTTAAGGAACTATTGTAGTTGTTGCTGTTGATTTCAATATGCAATTGTGTACTATTGTAATGAGTGCCCTTAATATATAATCTTACTAGGTATAAAAATAATTACTACAATGTAATTGATTTAAACAAAGGAATTTTTATAGACGCATCTCAAGCGATTTTTTAGGGTTTCTTTAAGGTTTTTTAGCAGTACTAACGTGTTTTTTTTTTACAGTTTCAACTCGGTTTTTACGGTTTCCTGAAGGTTTTTAGCAGAACTAACGGGGTTCTTTTACTGTTTCAATTCGGTTTTTAGGGTTTATTTAAGGTTTTTAACGGTTCTAACGGAGTTCTTTTACTGTTTCAATTCTGGTTTATTTAAGGTTTGTAACGGTTCTAACGTGGGTTTCAAAGTTCCTTTACTGTTTCAACTCGAGTTTTAGGGTTTATTTATTTTCTAACATGCTTTTTAGCGTTTGTTTATGGGTTTTTTAGTCGTTTGTTGCGGTTTTTAGGGTTTTTTAAGGTTTTTAATGGTTCTAACGTGGTTATTAACGTCGTTTACTGTTTCAACTCAGTTCTAAAGCGGGTTCCTGACCAATCATGAATACTAAAGAAACAACAATCAGAAGCTCAGAAAAAAAAAGGAAATTAGCTGTGCTTAAGGCAAATAATTTTTTGTTGGAAGAGCATCTTAAGTAGCGGTTATTATAGTATAAGGAAAAAGGTTCTCTCTGTATACAGTTTCTAACACATGTCAGCAGGTATAAATCAGAGATTTCAAACAAACGGATATCATTTGATTTAGAACAGTGGACTGACACAAAAACCAACGGTTGCATCAGTCAACCTGACGATTTGTGTCAGACAACCCGTTAATTGTGTCAGTCGACCTGACAAAGAACACGAGAAGTGGTTTCTTCTTATTATAGAAGTACGGGCCTAAATGGATTCAAGCAGAACACAGTGTGCACTGCTTCTCACACATGTCAGTAGGTATAAATATGAGATTTCAAACAAACGGTTCTTATTTGACTTAGAACAGTGACCTGACACAAAAACCAACGATTGCATCAGTCAAGCTGACGATTTGTGTCAGACAACCCGTTAATTGTGTCAGTTAACCTGACAAAGAAGACGAGAAGTGGTTTCTTCTTACTATATAAGTATGGGCCTGATTTTCAATGGGAGAACTACATTCTGTGATTGTCGTAAAAATGACAACCGACAACAATGCGGAGATATATCAAAAAATAATGCTGTGCTAGTATTAACCAACAATATTCGGAAGTGTAACAAGCAACTACGAGAAAGAAATGAATTAGCTACCGATGAAGATGCCAGTGATAACAAGAAGGAATCCAAGGCACATATTTTGGACAAAGTGGAAAGAAGAAGATACTGCGTTTCGTGTTATAATTTTCTTTCTACTGAGCTTGGGAGAAAACGAGCGAGAAATGCGACAATAAAAATTAAAACCATATGCAATACTTGCAATAAACATTTTTGTAGCAAATGCTTTGAAAGAACTCATACGTTTCTAAAGTATGTTGCATAATATGTATGATTAATAAAATATATTAATAAATATATGCAGAAAATTATAAATAGCCGTTTTTTTAAGCCGCGCGCTACTACCAGCGCCACCATGTTCAGAACTAGCGAACGGTAGGTTTAAATGACTCATCCATTGCTCGACAATGTGCTTCAGTTTACACTGTTATCTTATTTGCATCTTCACTTATATGATTAACCCCGCCACTAACAGACATAAATAAAACGACTTAAAAGCCGTAAAGAAACCATAAAAACGACTAAGAAACCCTAAAAAACCGCCTGGAAACCATAAAAACGTCTAAGAAACCTTAAACAAACACTAAAAAACCGCCTGAGAACCGTAAAAACGTCTAAGAAACCTTAAAGAAACACCAAAAAACCGCTTGAGAACCATAAAAACGTCTAAGAAACCTAAAACAAACACTAAAAAACCGCTTGAGAACCGTAAAAACGTCTAACAAACCTTAAAGAAACACCAAAAAACCGCTTGAGAACCGTAACAAACGCTGGTTGGAAAAGCTACTACCCGATTCCGATATATATAATATTGAAGACATGAATTAGCTAATAATATTTTTTACTTATTGTCTTTTAGTATCTTCTCTATCTTTAGCTTATGGGTTTTTCATAGCTAAAGGTATCAGACGTTTGTTTTGTATCGGCAGAATAAATTTATGCTTGTATGTTCTTGTATAGGATGCGTGAAAATGAAAGAATAATGTAACAGTTGAATGAATTTACATTTTGGCGTAAACAGAAAATAGTACATAATTTAAAGTTCATCAACGTTATTGAATTTGGTTTATGACCACCATTATACATAAACCTCATCTGTGATTGCCCATCTCTGGATCTAAGCATGTAGTCATCATCATACACAGAACCTCCTATCTTACTCGGTATTAATGCATGCGATGGTACTTGTATTATTTTAATTCGTAAAAATAGCAGGGACAGTTGTGTTGAAAATTCAATCTGCGTCACTATCACAGCTGGTCAGAAATACTATAATTTCGTCAGTTAGTGCGGTCAGTATGATAAAAGAGAGCACACATTAAATATGAGCCTGCTGTTATGCAACTTATTCAACTTATCAAAAATATTACTTTGCATATTGCATATATGCAACTTATCCTACTTACCAAAAATTGAGGGGTGAAAACTTTGTCTTACCTGGATTTTATCATGGTACTTCCTACAAAACTAATTTTCTGTGGTTGAAAGTTAACGCACGTGATAAAAAACCTATTTGTTAGGAACACATTACTGACAATTTGTTGGTCGTCAATATAAATGTCAGACATAATTGCATATTCATATTTTTCAATGGACATAAGAAAATATAAAAATTACAGAACTTAATACAAATTAAAATATTGATGGATTCTGTAGGTCTTTACGCTACTGCCATCGGAAAGGATTTCAATATTTATGCCGATTATTTATGCAAATTTTAGTGTTAAAAAATTGTAGACTTCAGATAAAGAACAGCTTTCCGATGGCAGTTGCATCTGATTATTGTCTGCTGTAATACATTATAAAAGTACATACATTAAATGTTAACTATAAGAGCACAGGTTACTTTTTGCCGAACTTTTCTAGAATTGCATCCTGGTGTATTCTAGTGAGTTGGCAAGAATGTTTACATTAGCGACAGTTCAGGCATCCAAAACTAGATGCGCATTTTACTAAACTGGTATTTATCATGTATTTATTTGAAAAAACGATTGTGGAAGTACTATATCATCAACTAGAAAACCCAAAACGACTCGTTTCAACATTTGTACAAATAGAAAGCAAAAATATATTTTATATATCAATTAGTATTATATTTATATAGGTATGTTGTATTATAACTATATTATCAATAGTATATTTTTTATATTTGCAAATTACATATGTATATCCATATATGGAAGACAACTTAGTTGGTTTCCTGTACTTGAAAATTGCTATGGTTTTCCAGTTAGTTTAATATTATTAATGAGTAAATCTATTCGATTTCTAGTACAGTATGTTTAAAACCACTTTCAAACAAAATGCATGCTACTTGCTAAGAAATTAATATTATATTAGTACCTATAAATTATATTATTTGCGAAATTTTGGAATTCACTAAATAACTAAATATATCTGCACCACCTCGCATGTTTTATGTAATATTTTGACGATGTTCTAATTACAAGAATGCATTTTTTTTTAAATCTTTGAACCATATATCTTCATTGCAATTTGTTTTGTAAAATTTGATTAATATTCTTTTTGTAGTAGATTATATTAATATACTTACCTAACGCTTTTTGAAGGAGGAACTAGGGCTTAGGCAATAACTGTACAAGTCACGTATACATATGAATTATTTTAATAAATACGTAAATTAAATATATGTATAATAAATTAACTATAAAACGCATTTTCACATACCTCTCCACACTTCCCAATATAGAAACGGGTGGGATTGATAATAACATGGTTAATTTTTTTTTACTATTTCTATACAAATATCTGGTTTACTCAGTATGACTATTACTACTTGAAAAATAATATTGTGGAAAAAGCAGGATACCTGTATATAAATTATCACATATAATTTCCGCGGGGTATAGTGGAACAGTTACGTCATACCTATAACAGATGAATGTTTATGTCTATTATACATATGTTAACAGACTGAAAATTCATGACGAACTTTCTGGAAAAAGGGGAAAAAGTTGACATTTATTACATTGACATGACACTATTCTCTCCAGAAACTGTACGACATATTTGACAATTTCGTCTTATAAGGAATTCACTTCGGAAGGTGTGACGGGTAACTGTAATCTTCTATCGTTTCCAGTGATATGCATGTGTGTATAATAAGATTAATAAGAAACAAATATATCAACATCCTTGTCTGCTCCGCATGCATTATCAGTACTCAAATTTACAGTTCTTTCTGGCATCCCCACTGCAGAATCTTCCACAGTATCCAGTGACAACGATTCCGGAGAGTTCGGCTGTACATCTCCATATCTAAAATATGTAATAATAGTTCAAATTATAGCATACCTATTTGTATAAAATAAAACATACCGTAAAACCTCTTGAAATCTTGCCCACCTTAGTTTTGCTGTCACACTCCTTCCAGAATTGGATAAGCAACCCATTATCCCAACTAATGATTAGTAAATTTAGCATTGTGGGCAGAAAATAATTTGTTGCTTACCAAATCTTACCTTTTCGAAATTAAACTGAACTTCAAAAAAATAAATATTAAAGGCAAAATGTAATCTGCTACAAAATATATAACAATTTATCGAAACATATTATTTACAACCTAACCTACTAAATCTGTTTATAACTATTATAACCGTAAACTATATAATCACCACTCAAAAATAAGATATTACAAACATTTACTACAAACTCCCACACATTTTATAACTCCGAACAATACAACTCCTCTATAAATCAAAAACAAAGACCGAAACGTGCTGTCAATTATAGTAGTAGCAATGACACGTGGTTCCCCTACTAGATCGCAAATATAGGTTAAATCGTCAAATGTAGTAAATACCTGGTAAATATATATATATATATATATTATACTGGCGCCATCTACATCTGGTAACTTTTCTATTTTGAGGCTTAGTACAAAAGCGCGCCATTTAAATTGAGACGGGAGTCTTAACTTTATTCCTTTTTTTATGTCACGATTCGCTTTCATTCTTTAACACATTTATTTTTATACGCAATTTTTTAACGAAGCATTGGAACGAGTAAAAACACTAGGTGAAAAATAAGTAGCTCGATGATTACAACTTGAATAATAACCAAACCGCAAGTTAGGACTCGGGTTGCGGACAAAAAAAAAAAGAAGGCTAAGGAAGATGAAATTATAATTAAATTAAATATATTATAAACACTTTTAATAAATCACAGTTTAGTGTCAGTTGTATTTTATTATTATGTTCCCAGTTTCCCCATAAAAAAAAAGACTCAAGTGTTTTTAATACCAATTTACTATTAAGGTAGGTAGGAGCTAATTTCATACAATCAGAAAGAACATCTGTAAAGAGAAGCACAAAAGGGAAAAATTCATACGACGCTAGGGTGCATATTAATTAACACCAATTTAACTTTACTATGGAGTTATTTAATATATACAGAAAGTATTGATCGAACCAACACATGTTTTAACAGGACTACCATAATTAAAATGCACCGAATCCTTTACACTTGACTGCACACTAGCAAATCTGACCATCCCAAATACGCGCGCTCGGTAACCGAGATGCGCAGAAGTGGTTGCGCGCCGGAATCGTCCTAGTTCCTACTGTTATCTAAGCACACAGTGGTCATATGGTCATATAACCTAAAACGACATCTGTTATATTTGTAGGTAATTGTATGTTTGATGTATAACTGTATTAATTATTCAGAAATGTAACTTGTTACTAAAAGACGTGTATACTCTTCAACTACATTTGTTTCGTGGGAACACCATGTAATTTTAAATAACCTTACATTTACATTTACATTCGAATAGGCCGGATATATACATTTTACACAGGAACTGAATGCAATATAGGTACATCCGGTTACGGATAACTTTCGGTAATAGATGGCGACACATTTCACATATAAACATATAATATAATAACGTAATAGTGGACGTGTGTGGACGCCGCCAGAAGAATACGGTCGACGAAAAACTTTTTCTAACCAACAAGGATATTAATCGGCGATTAGTGTGTTAAACAGTCTCGACCATCAATCGCTCTTTTTAAGCTACTTGTTGGTAAATAACTATTAAGTAATTTTTGAAGCGATTTAATATGAATGATATAAGTGTCGTGCAGCGCGCACTACGTCAATCGTAACGGTAAATGGAAACGTAGCTAGGACAGTGGAAGATTATTTACTATTAGTGCGATACGATCAGAACAATTTAAATGCGGAATTTTGAATAGTACTGTTAGTTAAATATAGATAATGATGTATAGATAATGATGTGTATAGATGTACAATAAAAAGTAAAAACTGAAAAAAACAAAAACGCCAATCTATAGAAAAGACTCTAATTGCAACCTGAACAAAAACTAAAATTTTTGTGGTACTTACCACAAAAACCACTTAAACCACTTGGTTTAAAAGGAATACAATCGGAAAGACAAGCGTTAATTTAAAACTACAAAAATCTTGTACTTTTTTTCACTTCTCTTGCACCTAGTTCAAACAATTGACAGTCTTGTAGAACTTATGTAGAAATGATTCAGGAGTCATTTCGATATTTTCTGGCGAGTAGTTCTATGCGCCTTCAAACACAGGAGTCAATATTATCGAAACAAGAGATAATATACATATTTAAGTACATATTTAAATACATATTTAAATACATATTTAAATACAATAAAAATAAGAGCAATGTTGATCTGCTAGGGTTTCTTTTGTGTTCAACAAAACATTGGCATTTATTTATGGTAGAATAGTAAATTACAAAAGCAATATAATATGTTACAAGGCAACTATGGCAGTAGAATAAACCTGTTATGTATAACGCTATATTTCGTAACATAAAAACATCTTCGCATCATCCAAAACATTAAAAATAATATTAAAAACGCATGACGTTAAATCTTACGTTTGTAAGTCGGGCGAAACGGAAAAAATAACGATGGTGCGCGATAAGTTGGAGCACCTGCGATCCGCGCGGGAAATTAAGGGGGTCGGGAAAATGGCTACGTAACGCGGTTAGGGTAATGCCCGGGCGGCACCGCGGCACGTGTTGCACGGGCCTTTATCGCTCACATTTACCGCCCGTGATAGCCGCCTAGCTCACGGATCTTACGTACTTACGTACTATCGCGTCGCACATTTGCTTTCGCCCTTTCCGACTTTACGTTGCGCCGCGCAGTGCGATCGGCCGTTTCCGCGAAGAAATATGCCGGAAACAGGTGTCGTCGGTCGTCAGTCCGCTGTCGCGTCAGCCCTTCAACGATTGCAGCTGAATCTTTTAAGATATTGAAATGGGAAGGAAAACTCGTTGGATAGGGAGATGTGCAGGCTGATTTTAATTTTACTCTCATCATGAAAATGGTACAATGGGATAATAGTTTATTATTTGACGAGCACATAACTAAAACTGCGGGCCAAATACTACGTTTTATCTACGATTCATAAATTCCATCTTATATCAAATATTTTAAATGTATTTGTCAATGATGGCGAGGCCAACTGTCACATAACTGTCATCCACGTAGGTTTTGACAGATTTTGACACTAGCGTTGTATAATGATGACAATCGTATATCTATGTGAAAGTATCGTATATAATGACGTTCAAATAATGAAATCATTATTTGAACGAACTGACATTATTATGCAACGCTAGTATCATTATAATCATTGGCGTGTAACATGATGGGGATTATACCAGGTCCATCATGGGGATCTCGCTTATGAGAGCCTATGGCGATAGAGCCTATGTTTAAATTTGGCAAAGTTTCGTATTTTCCTGTTGACAATTAACTGAAAAAAAAAAATAAGCTATCATTTTTTCATTTTGAAGATAACCGCAAAAAACTGAAATGTTAAAATATCGTTTTTATTTGGTTATTCAATATATCAAAACAATATTTTTCTATTTCTACTCGGAAGGTAGAAAGACAGGTGATAAAGTCATGTGCCTGGCCACCTCAGATTTTTATGTTACGAAATGTAGCGTTATTTATAAAAGCTTTATTCTACTGCTACAGTTGCCATGTAAAATATTATTTCGGTTTTGTAATTTACTATTCTGCCATAAATAAATACCAATGATCTGTTGGACACAAAAGAATCTCTAGAAGATCAAGATTGCTCTTATTTTTATAACATTTCTTGCACAAGCGTTCATATTGATTGCCACGGTTGTGACCCTGTGTGCTCAACAAAACAAAAAATCAAATGATTCGTCACCGTATTTAAGGATTTATCCATTATTTGTCGGTACACAGAGAGAAATTTTTGTTTGATTCAAATAAATATGCATTGACTCAAAGAAATTTGTTGTTTCAATAGAGGCAAAGAAATATTTATTTGCGGATAAAAACGCATTTATTTGAAATATTTGTTTGGTAGAAAGAACGTTGATTTGTGTCAAACAACTTATGTTTCCAGTTAAAAAATTTACAATTTGTGTATTATAAGAAATGAGATTTATTTACTTCAAATAAATATGATTGTGTTGAGTGAAAGAATTACATTTTTTTAAATTAACAAAATTGTTGGTCGAGTTAAAATGCTTAAAATTATTAATTTGTTGAAGGAATTAATAGACAAGAATTTTTCGGAAGGCTCGCCATGTGTCACCTCCTTTTTGGGATGTCGCACATCCTCAACCAGTGCTTGGTCTTCCCAACCCAACATATAGTCAAGGTTAAGTTAGTAAAGTGTACTCTGATTTGGAATGGCAACTTGAACCTGCAGGCACTGTACTCTATAAGTTCTATAAGAAGTTCTATACTGTCGATCACGCGGCTTTATACTCTCGATATGTACGAAGTGCGAGGAGAAAGTTTACAGCGCCATCTAACAATACAGTTGGATGACATTAAAAATATATTTATTTGAATCAAAATATGATTTCTTTGGTGGAAGTAAACCTATTTTAAAGCCAAAACAAAAATATTACTTTAAAGGAAATAAATCTCTTCTTGTGTACAAATATATTTATTTTAATCAAAATATGATTTCTTCGGCGAAAGTAAACCTATTTTTAAGCCAAAGACAAAATATTATTTTAAGCGAAATAAATCTCTCCTTATATACAAATTTATATGTTAGAATCAAAATTATATTTCATTGGTGTAAAGAAACTAAAATCAAAACTAAAATATTACTTTACAGGAAAGTAATTTTTGTTTGTATCCATATATATTTATTCCACTTAAATAAATATTTCAAATAAATTAATCTCTGCAAGCAAATAAACTAGAGTATTCAATGAAGTAAATATTGTTGGCATCAAAAAAATATGTTTTGACCCAAAAGAATAAATTCAAACAAATACATTTCTTTAAACAAGAAATCTTTTCTATCTGTGTAATGGAGTGAATTTTAACTAATTTTATCCCCTTTGTATAGTTTCTTAATGCATTATTAATTATTACCTACCTATAATTATAATTTATTTCACAATCAACAAAATCTAATACCAGTATTTTGGAAACTGTGTGTTTTTCAACTACTACAGTAATAGTAAAGTATGGAAACATGACAAAATCCCAAGAACGGTTTGCTATTTTAAAGAAATCCTCGAACACGTCGAGTTATAATGATCAAAATGCACCTTATAACATCAAATTAATTTTTTACCGTCAATTGTTTTTAACAGCTGACGTCATCGAGATTTTTTTATGAACGTCAACGCTATATTTTTTAATGAATTTGATAGTTCTTTTAATAGTCTTAATGGTATGGCCTTACATAGGAAAATTTTCGAGAAAATGGCAATTGAACGTTATGAAATAAAAGTGACAAAATCTCCGGAACGGCTCGACAGAATTTAAACAAATTTTGGAATTAGGTATTTTGCAACCATGTGAAGTCACTATCGTTATTATCGTTGACGCAACGTTTACAGATTCTGAGATATAACCTCAAACTTTTGAATTTGAAATAGAACATCCTGTCAATTTTGACATTGAAAAAAAAAACTAATGTATTGATAAAATATGCAATATAAGCCTAGACATATCCTCAATTTTATTCTCAAGTAGGTACTATCTTATGAGAAAGCGGTATCGTTCACTATTATATAGGCTGTCATTTCGGTAATGGTTCCATATTACCGCAATTACAAATTAACTTTTTCTCGAATTGTCGGACTGTACCCCCTTTGTTTCTAATTTTGTAGTCCTTATTTTAGAATTACACCTCAAGTGGGCATGGAAAAGAGTGTATGTATCATCGCTTTGTTTTACAAAGGCATTATTATAGAATCTTTAATAAACTGTTTCAGTGACGTTTTATTTATTTCGTATTTGGTATATATAGGCTACTGAATAAGATAACGTATATTAACGAAATAGATGTATGCTTTACCGAAATAATTTCTTTATAAAAATATTAGACGGTTTTTCAATTTTAATCGCTGCTAACAATACAAATGTATACAATATGTACAAAAGTACAATAAGTGATATGAATAAAAATGATCTTATGTTTTAGTTTGTATGAATAAAAACAAAGTGGCAGATGTGATTTCATAGAATCCTTGAATACTTTCTAGGTACTAGTGTACGCGCTTTCTGAAACAAATAAGCAAATAGTTGGTCATTTTTTCAGACCGGATTCGTATTCACCACAAAAATCTGTTGAGAACGCCACTTTTAATTCTAATAATATCATAATTTTCAAGTTTCAAAGCATAATATTTGCTCACATATCTTCTTTCCACAAACTCTTCACCAAAAAAAAATAACTGGCTTGACTTTTAAACCAAACACACTGTATATAAGCCTTCCAAAACGCCTTAATAGAACCCTTAATATACCAGTACCATCGCAGAAACTCATCTAATTCCGGTAAACTGGCCCAAACCGTGCCCCAAATATTAAATATATACATATAACACTATGCGTTCACATTAGACCTCAATTATACCGGCGACCAACATTCCAGCGGACAAAATTACGCGCAAAAATGAATCGTAAAAGAAATTTACAAGGGCCGCAACGATTACCGAGGCCTCCGACCGTCTTCCGGCGGCTACACGGTTACCATCCTTCGAGTATTAAAAAGTTTACAAACGCTTACAACCCTCAGCTTAAGATGTAGTAAGCCGTAATTGTACATTTATCCATGTTAATGCAGATGGGCCGCAATATAAACTTTAATGACGACGAAGGACGCGACCGCCGCCGCCTGAACAATTTTCGCGAACGAGGAACTGAAAGGGACGGTTTGGGGTGCGTCCGCCGTCGAATCGTGCGGAGGCGCTGCTGCGGGCTACGAGCAGTTAGGGTTCATTTAACCCCCGCCAGAGTGAGCAATTTGAAGTCATCCGACGTACGGATTGGCGCCACGACGCTATTTTATTGCCGCGTTAAGAATACCCCAAAAAGAATATTTATTTATGAACTGCGGTGGTCGTAGTCGGGAGACGCTCGGTTGTAATGAAAATTGTATAGGTAGGTGGGTTGAAATATTTTGAGTCGTGTTGTGAAGTTGTGGATGAGTATGATCCCAAAGTGCAGTTGTTGTGATCCTTGTAACTTATAGATAGTTCTTCTTGCTACTTTTGCTGAATATTGAGTTATTTAAAAAAAATATTATTATGGTGTTAGTATAGGAAATTATTTACTCCTAATTATAATAATAATAATAATTATTATTATTATGGCTTTTATAATTAAATAAGGATTTGTTAAAACACAACATTCAAATTGGAATTTTAAACACATTTTAATGATTAAATTTTTCACCTTGTAATATTACCTAAACAAGAATATGAAGTCTTTTAGCTTATAGGATGTTTGATATGCACCTCGTAGATAAAAAAAAATAAATAAAAAAATTTAAATATTATTTGATACTTAACACAAAAATATTTACATGCAAATATAATGCCAATAGTAGGAAATTAGCTATTTCTTATAATCCAGATTCCCGGGATTTACGGTTTAAAACCCGGTAATATGATAGGAATTATTAAGAACGGAATGAGGAATGAGGAAATAGCAAAATAATGTTGTAAACCACGAACCTTTGAAGAAAATAAAACCCTACAAAATATTATCATACATAACTTTTGATATAACTTTAATTGAACTTTTGAATATGGACTCTGCTGCTATCATTTAAATGCTATCAATGTTTCAAGGACACTTTAAATTACTAATGAAAATATACTAAAGAAAATGCTACTAATCAAAATATCTGTCAAATCCTGGCTAACTAGTTTCATTTGAATGCAGACACAACCGATCTCTATAAAATAGAAGCTTATGCAGCTAAACTATTAATTTTATATATAGTATGATAAAGTCATGTACCTGGCCAAATCAGATTTATTTCTTATTTATTTTTGATCAATAAATCTTACAAAATAATCTTGATATTGGCAACAAATTAGTGAATTCCATTGTAGTCTTCTGCTGTATTTTACTTGACCCTAGAGTAGCGTTTCCCAACCGGGGTTCCGCGGAACTCTAGGGTTCCGCAAAATGCCGTCAGGGGTTCCGCGGAAAAATAGTAACAAATAGCGGTGGCGGTCGCCGGTTCATGGGCACATTATTCAGTGTTATTTTTATGTATTATTTTAGCATGGGATTATTATTTTAAATATTGGATTAATAAAGAAGGTCAATCCATGAATAATTTTGATTTGGAGCTCAATAAACCACTGTTATTTCGATATTACATCCAACGGGGGGCAACATTCTAGACAAAAGTAACCCCTTGAAAACAACAATTTGGCTGAGTTATTGGTCAAACTCTAATATTATTTGTTTTCGATATTTTTGCCTTTCCAAATGTGTGACAAAATAAACCTATAGTTTGATACTGCTGCTCATAACGGTACTTTAGGAGAAGAACAGAGTTGTAGGTGGTGCGGATTTCAATATGATCTTACATTCCATATAAGATAACTATCCTATCACCAAACAGTTCTGAGCTTCTATGACGAAAATTATGTCGGTCCCATTCATAAATTCATAAATTTATTGATTTTCTATGAATATAGAAAATCAATAAGTTTACAGAGTGATTTGCAATTATATTATCGACGAAAAATTATGGGGACTGGAAACTAAAGTGTAATTTCAAATTTCGTGACTACATTTTATTAAACCAAAAATAATTAAATTAAATTGAAGTAAGTACTAATTTTTAAAATGAATAGTATATTATTTGACGAGCACATAATTAAGGATATAAACCGCGTGTAATCATGCTAGCGATTTATATCCGTTATGTGCGAGTCAAATATGTACGACGTTTTATCTACGACTCATAAATTCCATTTTATGCAAAATATTTTAAATGTATTTGTCAATGATGGCGAGGCGAACTGTCAAATAACCGTCATCCACGTAGGTTTTGACAGACTTTGACACTAGCGTTGTATAATGATGACAGTTCGTTCAAATAATGAGGTCATTATTTGAACGAACTGTCATTATTATACAACGCTAGTGTCATTATTATCATTGGCGCGTATAATGATGGGGATTATATAGTCATAGATACGTATGCAATGACTTATTATATGCGAGTCGTAGATAAACAAATTTAAAAGTGCTTCACATATTTCTATTTATGATTTGATATGTTTTTGCTATTAATTTTCGCCTCGAGTTAATTATCTAGGTCAGTTTTCAACATGGTGTATGTATGAGCAACCATTTTTTTCTGATTTAACAAACTTTAAGAGAAAATATAGATATCATCTGTTATAGATAAAAATAGTGTGTACAGATATCTTCTACTTGGGTGTTTAATCCTACTCTTTTTTCTGAGAACGTGATTACTGTTCTCACTAAAATGTTTCATAAGGACTTATTTATTTTTACAAATACCGTAAAAAATGACAAAATTCTTACAAAACAGTGTTTTAAAATGCTCTTACTTCTTAAGGAATATTAACTTGTTATCAATAGGTCCATATGAAACTTTTTACTAAGAATAAATGTTTCTTAAGTTTTGTCTCGTGACCTATGATTGTTTTTTAAATTTTTTACCGAATTTTAAAAAGTATTTGTAAATGGTACACTTTGTATTTTTCTTTGGTAATACTTAAAGGAACTAAAAAGAACAAATAAGTTTATACATATATAGAGACAAATATATGCAATGTTACAGAAAATGCACGTAATAAACTACCAAAAAATCTGTTGGCGTCATAGCGCTGCAATTTATTTGCATTCTTTCAAATTATTTAAATATAATATATTTTAGTTTCGCCGATGTCCACCTGTTTGTGGTCGAGTATGACTAAAGGTGCGCTGGTGGTCTGGTATTTTACCGTCCAGTTTTTGCGACCGTACGGCGAGTTCGGCTCATACCGCTTCGAGCGAACAGATATAGCTTGATTTTCGTTGCTATCAGACGTTCTGTCGTCTATACTCTATAATACAGGTTAGTTTTCTAAATCGTCGCTTATTTAATTTAATTTCGTTGTTTGTATGTGTAATTGTGAACACATGAGGGTGCCAGTTACACATAAATAATATTTTGGATCATATCGTTGACCAAATCGTTCTTTTCGTTTGTCGTTGTGATACAGTCCACTTTCGTTCTCTACTAAAACTATCCTGGTGTTTTAACTATCCAGGAAATCTGTAAAAAAAGAATTAACTGTAACTAACATCGCTGGTAATTGGTTACCACCTAAATTTCTATATTGTTTTTACAAAATTCACGTCTTACACAATCATATTCCTGTGAAATTAGAACAGTATCAATTTAATTTTACAGGGCATTATTTTTGTATTTTACGGAAAAAGATACTTTAGTTTCACAGTAGTAAGTAATATTAAATCATTGAACTGTGCTTCTTGACAGGCTTGTTATTGGTTACTTGAATTGCAAATTCCACATTCCAACAATTGCAATTGCAAATTCCACAAATTTCACAAACAAAACTATAGAATTTCTATTCAAATGTTTTTTTCTACTTTGCTTCTATAACGGCCACATTGTTATACTATTTTCAAACTATTTAAAACATACGAAAACCAATCTATACACGAAAACATCTCTTCTTCTTCTTCACAAAAGCGATAACAACACCCACTTCCGCAACAAACCACCTCTCCAGCCATAATACACGAAATACATCCAATATAATTCCGGTTTATCTCTTTGCAGCGTGCCGGCAGATGGAGATCGGCGTCCAGGCGATATTCGGACCGTCGGATCCGATCCTCGGACCGCACATTCAGAGTATCTGCGAGGCGCTCGACGTGCCGCACCTCGAGGCGCGCATAGACTTCGAGCCGTTCTCGAAGGAACTCTCGATCAATTTGCATCCGAGCCAGGAGCACATGAATAAGGCTTTCAAGGACCTGATGGCGTTCCTGAATTGGACCAAAGTTGCCATCATCTACGAGGAGGATTACGGTTAGTAAGAAGTAGCCAGTAGTAGTAGTCGTGAGTTGAACGTTCTCTTGCGCGCAAGAAATTGGAAAATTTATTGGTGTGAAGCGAATAACACGTCCGAGACCGGTATTGGCGATCTCTCTCGGTGAACCGGAATTGAGATTTTCCTACCAGAACTATTGCTATGGTCGAACGAATTTTGTTTTTTGGGTTTGAGAATAAAAAGTGCAGTGTTGTTCAATATTAGGTTATTGATCACTGTTTTGAAAGGAAAAAGCATTTCGACTAACTTCTGCACTTTAATAGTTTTCAGAAAAAAGTGTGGGCACTGATATAAAATAAATCAATTGAGCTGCTAAGTTTTAAGTATGAACTTCAATCAATAACAGCACCATTTCGGATTAAATTAAGTATCAAGGATAAAATGTTCGTTTATACCAACATGTTCTTTTAATAGGAGGAACAGATTTTGCAAGAAGTAGATATAATTCAATATGGAGGCAAACATCATTTTCAGTTTGCTTGCGTCTTTTTATTTACCTCAACAAAAAAAAAATCAGGCTTTATTTAAAACAGAAACAAAAACATAAACGTAAAAATTAGTGGCGAATTTCTTTACCTGTATTCTATGATGTACTACAGAATATAAAATTTGTAAATAGGTATAAAATACAGCGAAAAAATATTGAAAATAAGTAGAAAATAAACATACAAATTAATCCCGATATATTTAAGTGTAAAACTAAACCCAAATTGTACCAAAAATGATTTGTCATTAATCGTTGTTATTAATCTTTCGATGGTTCACTCCAATCGAACGAACGATGTCATTTTTTGTTCCGATTTTCAAGTTTCTTCCAGTTTAAAAAAATTACCTTAAACTAACGAAATATTTAGGTACGATGTTGTTCCATCATGAAGTGCATGTACGCCATAGATTGCGTCTCGGGTAAAACATCTCGAGTTTGTATTGAGCTGTGACAGCGGTAATATGGTCGTTTTTACCATTTTTCATGGCACAATTATTTTTTTTTTTGCTTTTTTAGTGGAAAAGTTGTGTCAAAAAGTGTACTGTAAAAAATGTATTTTATAATATGGGTTGGGCTATGTGCACTATAAATTGACATAACCGAAAGACGTACAAGTAATATTCATTTTGTTCATGACAAGAAATTGAATATTTAATATTCTAAGCAGTTTTACTGAATATTTCATCAATTTTCAACAATAAATAACTGATTACTTGAAGACGCATTTAGAACTGGGTATACAAGTCATTATATTTTGTAAACAATAACCGTTTTATTTAAAAATGCAAACAGTTAGTCTATTTGAATAATAAACATCCATGACGTATGAATTCTAAAGTTATCCAATTTTATCTTAAAGAAGAAAACAAAAAATCGTCAAAATATTTATTGGCCTTAATATAAAACATGGAAAATTTAGCTCGATCAAATAATTTCTTTTGCCGTGCCTATTCTTGAAACATTCTACAAGAACGTTGAGAAAATTGAAGATGGAAGAGCAAGTAATTATCTTAATGGAGTTTAAATTGTGTTTATTATTGATGTCAATACGCACACTTTGACAACTTTTAAACCGATAATTTAGGTTTTCTATTTTTTCATTGTATAGAAAAATGACAAATTTTTAGTTGAAGTTTAAATGTCAAAACTCTGAAATTTCTATAGCTGGGTGTAACAAAAGCTGATTTTACATATGGAAATTCTATGAGCGTTTTAACTCCAAATGGCACACAAAATGACAATAACCATAAAAAGTTAATCATAATAAACCAAAACTTTACTACAAAAACATAACACGACCGATAACAATATTTTTATATTACGTCTCATCTGAGTACGAATACTTTTGTTTTTCAACAGTTTTCCATCCAAACATTTGACTAGTACTATATAATATATCAAATCATAAAATATTGGGACGTAAAGTTGGTAATATATGGATTCTTTTTCTCTTTTGTTATTTAGTACCACTAGTTGGTGGAAAAGGTCAGAATCCCCTCAAATAACGTATATATAAACCGAGCTTTCCTGTAGCGAAAATATTCGAAATTTATGCGAAAAGTTTTCCTCTTTGCTTTCTCTGTGTATATAAAAATATACCTACTTAATGCATGAGTCTCTCTATAATCTTTCTGCTCCATGTAAAACAACTCCCATTCTCGGAGAGTTTTCTCTTTAAATATTTAGACATTTTTGCATGCGATAGTAAACAATTTAAATAAATAAAATTAATGGATAAGAATTATAATAAATTTATCGTATGCAGTAAACTTTTTAATAGTTCCTTCGCGTATTTTGCATGGACATTTTATTATACTGTAGATTTATTACAGCATGTTATGATACACTTACAACCAACGTTATAAAGTTAGTTATTCCTTTACATTTACTGTGACATTTTCAGGACTATTCAAACTTCAAGAATTGGTTAAATCCCCATCGGCAGCAAGGATAGAATTGTACATACGTCAAGCTGGACCAGAGTCATATCGTCAAATCCTACGAGAAGTACGTCAAAAAGAAATCTACAAACTCATCGTGGACACAAATCCGAAAAATATTCAAAAATTCTTCAGAGCGGTAAGTTTTTTTTTTAAAATGCGCTTCTTCTAAAACATGATTTTATCATACAATATACAAAATTAATAGTTTAGCTACATGAGAATTGATTTGATTGAGATCAGTCGTGTCTGCATTAAAATAAAACTAGTTAGCCAGGAGTTGACAGATAAATAAATAATTAAATAAATAAATAATTCCTTTGTTAACATAAAACAATATTAAATGCAACAAGATAATATTTATATTTAGGGCGGAAATCAGCACACTTGTTTCCAAATTGCCTTGCTCTTCCACTCAACCCCTTACGCAAACTAGAACTAAGACATAATTGTACCAATAATATAACAATAATTCCGAGAACTTATCAAAACAATAACAAACAAAAAAATAATAATCTAGAGTCTAATTACAAGTAATTGCAGCAAATCCACCTCAACAAAACATCGCACATGCCCATAAGAAATAAAAATTAAAACAGCCTCCGATGTGCGCTCAATGCCTAAAGTCCCCCCTGTTGAGCAAACAGACAACACTTCTCCTTTCCCCCAAAATTTTTTCATATCTTCCCTGAGACCATTGTATATGTGACTGACCTGGTAAGAGAATGACCGTTTATACAGCTCAGCGCGATGGGCAGGTGGAGCAAACAAACCCCTGAATCTTAAATTAAGGTTATGGACATCCGTTCTACAGCGCATCTTCCGCATGAGGTATTGTGGGATCCTCTTGGATAGGAACTTATGATATAATATTGCTGCATGCAACACACTAGTGTTATCCATGCTCAACCACCCCAAATCGCCCAGCCCATTTGATACATGATCAAACAGTACACATGCATTTTGGACACGCTGAACACGCTGCCTATCCGACGCCGTCAGGCAAGGACCGTACACGGTATCATTATATGAGATCTTTACTATTGACAGTAGATATAGTGAGATATTGTCAAAACTTCAGCATTTGGCACTACCGGTACTGTCATTAGACTGGAAATTTTTGAAAAATCCTGGCTCACTATATAGTATTATATCAATGCAGATGCGACCGATCTCGATCAAATAGAATTTGCTGTTGCAGCTAAACTATTAATTTTAGCGAAAATAGTAATAGGCATAAATTATTCAGAATTTCCTCTACTTTACACAATATATTTTATCCAGATACACATGTAGGTGCGGTAAAAAGTATACTTGAAACTAGGTTTATAAAAAAATAGGTACGAAACTGTATTTAGAAACACGTAAAAACGGTTCGAAATTATTTATGTCCGAAAATAAACCGCCTAAACGTTTTTAATCTTTATGCCTCCGAGTGCGAGCTGCAATTTTCGCTTGTTTCAGTTGAAAAATTACCGCCGAATGTACCGAATTTCCCAGATAGTGCAATTTACGCGCGCAGGACGTAAAAAGTCCGTAAAAAGGTTAGCTCTGTTGTAAAGTTCATCGTCGCTTACAGCTACTGCGTTACCGCTGTGAGATAGTGTGCTGTGGTTTTTCGACGTGTACACATAAAAAAAGCAGGACCGAAAATTCGCACGCGAACAAATATTTTATTGGTAGAAATTTGCTACCGTAATTTTGCCTAAATGGTGTAATTTTATTTTCTTTGTAGAGTAAGGACACTTTTTTCGAAACCTGTAACTTTTTGCTTGCGAACACATCGGTCAAGCTGATCCCACACGTGTTCAATAGGATTCAGGTCAGTATTTAACGCCGGCCATTCTCTGACCTAAATTCCACGTTCTTGTAAAAAGTTTCTGGTGATGCCTGCGGTATATGGCCTTGAATTGTCCTGCATTAGGATGATATTTTGACCGACGCCATATGCAGCAGGCACCACATGGTCCTTCAAGATGTTTTCGATGTAATTCAAGGCATTTAGTCTACCAGGAACCACAACAAGATCAGTTCTGTTGTCTATACTAATTCCAGCCCAAACCAACACAGATTCACGACCAAATGTCACTTCCTGTATAGTAGCGGCTGCGTAGCGTTCACCAGGACGTCTATATACACGTAGTCGACCGTCGCAACGAGTTAAACGAAATCTGGACTCGTCTGTAAGCAGTACAGGCGTCCAGTGATGAAGTTGCCAATCTCTGTGATCCAGAGCAAAACTCATTTGTGATGCTGCGTAAGGCGTGGTGCGCGGACAGGGCTTCTTGGTTTCAAATTCGCTTCTTTCGATCTGTTTCTAACAGTTTGATCAGAAATTTCTATTCCATGTGCTCGTCTTAGGTCGTTTAGGAGGTCTCGTGCTGTGGCAGTACGCTGACGTAGAGAGGAAAGGACAAGAAATCGGTCTTGATTTAGAGTAGTTTTTCGATTTCGACCTTGTCCAGCTCTTCTAACATATTGGCCAGTCTCGCGAAACCGATTTCATAAACGCTGAATAACAGAAGGGGAAACTGGAAGGTCCTTGCTAACATGTCGAATAGAGTGGCGATGCTGAATAAAGGCGACAGCACAAGCAACTTGCACTTTACTTAGATGCCTCATTTTACTTCTAATGACTCTTTTAAGCAACGAAAATTGACAACTGATTCATTTGTCGTTTTTAGTAGGGTTTCATACGTGAATGCAAAGCATACTTGACATTTCTTCTTGTTTTGCGTTATTAATTTACATTTTTAAGTGTAACTTTTCTTAGTTACTTCTGTAACTAAGAGTTGTAACATTGGTTTTTGTAATTTTCTTTAGTTAAATATATGCTACCATAAAAAATGCCAATGTTCTGTTGAACACAATTCACTTTACTTTTTTGAACAAACGTTCGTGTTGATAGCCACGGTTGTGACTCAACAAAATGTTCAACAGAACTAAAAAGAAAATGATTTGTCACCATATATGGATTTAAATATTCTCTGTCGGTAATACAGTGAATTTTAACTAATGTGATTGCCTTTCTATAGTTTATTAACGTATTATTAATAATTATAATTATAACTTATTTCAGAATCAACAAAATCTAACCCCAGTATTTTCGATACTGTGTTTTTCAACTACTACAGTCATGTGTGCCATTTTTATTCTTTATTTGCTAGGAGTAACTCTTGTTAATTTGCTATAACTATTGAAACACTGAAATGCTTTTGTTATAATTGACTCAATAAATTTACTAAATCTGTCACCTTTCTATTGTTTATTAATTTGTTAAAAGAACCCAATAACCACAACATAAAAAGCATTGTTGTCCATTCTTTCCTGTATGGTTTTCTTGATAACTGGAGTTGAATTCCCATTATTACAAATTAATAAATATTAGAATGAGGCTGTCTATAACAGAAAATACAGACAAACTACACAACATAGAAAATATATAGTCGTGTTCACTGAACAACTGATAAAAAATTCTTAATAAAACATTGATAAACAATAGAAAAGCAATAATAATATTTTAAAGTTTACCGAAAAATTTGTATATTCTACAATGACACAGTTGAAACACAATTAATGCTATCACATTTAATTTTAATTGAAATTGTTAGAAATTTCTGAACGATTTTTATTTGAACCTAATATTATATAATACTAAAACTAATGCATTCAAGAACGTGTCTGTTATCGTTGTTTTAGAGGTTATGTTGATGTTTATGTAAACATTGGATTTACCTAGGTGTATGTTCAACGCAAAATTTATTCAAAAAATAGGTTTAAGTAATGCAGGTTTGATTAAAACTGACTTGTGTTATTGTAGACTGTTTTTTCATAATGTAACAATAATGTAACAAATGTACGTGATCGATTTCGACTTAAAACAATCACCAGGTGTAAAACTAAAAAGATATTGGAAAACATTTAAATAATTATTATTTTATTTTAAAACCAAAGTAAAAAAACATTTTTAGAAATGTTAGAAGGCAAGAATTAAATACGAAATTATAATCGATTATAATTTCATATTAAATGCTCTCTAATAATTTGCAATACTCTGAAGAAATAATCTTCTTGGTTTCAAATTAGCTTCTTTTAATCTGTTTCTAAAAGTTTGAACAGACATTTCCATTCCATGTGCTCGTCTTAGGTCGTTTAGGAGGTCTCGTACTGTGGCAGTACGCTGACGTAGAGAGAAAAGAACAAGAAATCGGTCTCGATTTTAAGTGGCTTTTCGATTTCGACCTTGTCCAGCTCATCTAACATATTGGCCAGTCTCGCGAAAACGATTTCATAAACGCTGAATAACAGAAGGGAAAACTGGTCGGTCCCTGCTAAGATGTCGAGTAGGGTGGCCATGGTGAATAAGGGCGACAGCACGAGCAACTTCCACTTCACTAAGATGCCTCATTTTACTTCTAATGACGCTTGTAATCAATGAAAATTGACAACTGAATTCATTTGTCGTCTTTAGTAGTCTTTTATACGTGAATTCAAAGCTTTCTTGATATTTTTCCAATTTTGTTTTGCGTTATTGATGTTCTGCTTCTTTATGGATAACACAGAACGCGTTTCCAAATATTAGTTTATAAGTTTGCGAACTCCAACGTGAAATATTCTTGTGATATAAAGATATTTTCCATGGAATTTTTCTATAACGACACGAAAGTATGGTTCACCAGTGGTCATAATACTGTACTCAATAAATTCTCCGCGTCGCGGTTAACATGGCATTAAGAGACCTCTCAAACCAATTGCTAATATAATAGGTTCGTGACTATAAACGTCACCGGCATAAGACGCGACTTATATGGTTAAATAAGTTCTAAATGGCCCGTTATATTCCCTCGTAAAATTTTACATCGATCTACCCGACACGCTGTAAGCTGTTTAAGTGACGTTTAAAACGGACGTTTAAAACCGACGTTCAAAACCGTTCTCCGTTGTTCTAAAAAGTATAGAACTGACGGACAGAGTTTCTAATGCTAGCAAAAAGGACCTTAACATTCGGTAAAGACCGTTTTCATTTAAGCAATTTTCACTAACGACCGTTCTAATGGCCATCCATTTTGTTCTTTTTTCAGATTCTACAACTCCAGATGAACGACTATCGGTACCACTACATGTTCACAAGCTTTGTAAGTACCTACTTTATTACCTATTTAATTATTTTATTAAGATTTTTCATGATGTTTTTCATCTTTGAAAAGGTTAGTTATTTGTTACAAGTTTCGGGTAATATTTTCCTAATTACTTGAATTCAATTTAATATAATTGTGTATTATATACAGGGTAATGCCTGCAGTAATTTTTTAACATATTTAAATAACTTATTTTAAGTTTTTTTTAAATGTCAAAATGTCAATTAACAAAATCAAAATGACAATAAACAAATTCTAGTCGACATTTAACAAATTCAAATTGTCATTAAATAATTTCAAATTAACAGTATCATACGATTAAATAGAAGTAAACAATGTTATTTATACTATATTATAATTTTTGCATTATCTATAACCATAACTACTGGTTCTTGGTATATATTTTTGAGGTTTCTAAAACATTGTTTCACAAGAAAATAATCTGCTTCCGGGTTGTGCCGTGTGTCAAGACTTGTTAATGCTGACGTTTCGCGAAGCATGTAGCTCGCTTCTTCAGAGCTAACTGAATACTGAATAGTATATCGATTAGTATGTTGATCCTCGCTATCATCAGTGACGCATACGGGTCGTAATGCTTGTTCGGTTCTTCGGGGGTAATTTCAATAGTATCTGCGGTTCGTTGTCTCAAACATAAATTCTCCATACACTTTGCACTTGAGAAGAAAAACATCTGGAGTCAGTGGTTGACAAGTCGACTTTAGTCCCATTATACAACATTTCTCATATAGGTAATAATATAAATGTCTTCCAGTAATATTACCAAAAGAAACTTGATACAAAATCGGTAATCTTCAGCATACCTCGGTGATTTTATTGTCAGTTCATGGAAATTATGCAAAATAGTGATCACTGGTAAGTCGAACAGCTTTTGCATAAACCATTTGTTTCTTTCTGGATTTCGATTTCGTAAATATCGATCACCTAGATCAGGGCCGGCCCTAGCGTTTTTGCCGCCGTAGGCAAATCTCAATAGTGCCGCCCCCCTGATTGATTGATTAATTACTTTTATAACAAACCAACTGCAAATGATTGAAATAATTATTATCAAATAATAAGTTCATGCATCATGACTCCTTGCGTGTATTATTTTTTATAATATTTTGCAAGACGCGTTAGTAATGTAGCGAAAACAAACATCCTACATACTACGTTGTACGTACCAAGATATTATTTTCTTGTCGAAAGTAAAACGTATTAAGAATTCTATAGCCCGAAAACTATTTCTTGCAGGCATAAGAATGTATTTTTCACCGGTGCATTCATGCGGCATTAATATGTTTACCACAGAACTACAAGTTTTTGCCGAGCCAGCCGATGCGTTCGAGACCTTGCAACGTGTTTGCAAGTCCAGATGTGCGATGTTACGAATCGACATTCAATGTTCACATTTTCGGTACTTTCGGTACAAATATTTGACAGTGCACATCTCGCAGTGCAATTTGCTTAGATTAATAGGATAATAATACTCGAAAACAAAAGACGATAGCTAATTTTGGTTTTCACCATTGAATTTCTCTCAAAAAAACCCTAACTTAAAAAGGATTTATACAAAAAAAAAGATTTATACAAAAATCATGATCCAGAAAAATACACTCAACACTGAGACAATATTTACGAAATTTATTTGTAATAAAAACACAACCTTTGGAAATTATACTAGTACAAACAATACTTTTAAAACAACAAAGAATAAAGAATACTAGTACAATATACAATGTTTAACCCTAAATTAAAATTAGCTCTTTCGAATCTTTTTTCTGCATAATTGCGAGTAATTTCTTTCAGATCTAATGTATTACTCAATTCATATTCAGTGGCCTTCATTGCTAACCTATAAGACAATTTTAAGTAGACATGGTTCTTAAGTACTTTTTTTACTAATTATAGTTTAGCAAACTGTCTATCGCCCGCTCAGGTGGCAACAGTTATAGGCAGGGTTAGAAAAAACTGCTAAGCAATGTTTAATTTTGGCCCAATGTTAAGGCAGATAATGAATTTTTAAAAACGTCAACTGGACCTTCTGGAAACAAGGTCTATGGACGCAAAATCATTTAACATCATAATTAATTCGCCCGACTATGAAAATAGTACCTACCAAAAATACCATCAAAATGTTTACTGAATGACGACATAATTATTGAAATGTATTATAAATTATCAGTGATTATCGGTGAAATTTGTCATGAACTACTTGCATCAAATATCTCCGAAAGTATTAAGCTTAGCAGAACAAAATGTACACCATATTAAAGATGAAAAGTACTACTTAAAAATATTGAAAGATGTAGAGAGATGTTAGGAGAAGGTTAAAAAACGGGTTTTCAGAACCGAAATATTATGTCAATATCTACACTGTTAAGTAATCTGTCATCAGCAAACTTCTGTCGTTTTTGACAGAATAGATATTGACATAATATCTCCGTTCTTTATATTTTCCCAAATCTAAATCTTTCAATATTTGAAGTAATTCTTTGTTTATCATGTACCCAAATCTTCATCAAAATTTTATCTTTAATATGATGTATAATTTGTTCTGCTAAGAGTATTATTTTCGGAGATATTGATGCAAGCATTTCATGGGGAATTTTTTAATCACTGATAGTTTTTAATTAATTTCAATAATAATATCATCAAAGAGTCAGCACATTTTAATATTATTATTATAGGCGGGCAAATTATGTGTCTAACCAAATAAAAATTAACTAGCTTACCATTTCGACAGCAAATGCTAAACCGTTAAGATGGAGGAATCGCCAACTTTTAAAGCGGTTTCTATATCTTTGGAATGTGCCAGTAAATCATTTTTACTTATAACATTTTCTTTAAGTTTGTGGATATCGCATAAAAACTCAAAAGGATCGTTAGGACTATTTTATATTTCTCTTTTGATTTTTCTATAGGATCACTACACTACAGTACACTTTCATATTATTTTTCCTAATTGATCATATATTTTTCCTAATTGATCCTAATTCTTTATAAAAGCTAATGAGCTATTTTATTTAAATATGTCTTTTAATAAGCCTGTCAATTCCTATTGAATTTGATTGTATTTTACTATTCCTTTATTTTCTAGATTCAGGCAATATTTTAGAGCCTCTTTTATTGTAGTTCAGTTGGTTTTGCCGCCCCTAAACTTTGCCGCCGTAGGCAGTCGCCTACCTTGCCTACCGCCTAGGGCCAGCCCTGCCTGGATAGTAATAACACACCCTGTATAATTAAAATTGGATGTCACTTTTTCAAATAAGAAACCGTTGCCATGATTTGTTTGTATTTTCATACTTCACGCGCTCAACGTACATACACACATATCTGCAACGACTTACATAAATTGAAAATGTTGTATTGAAATCTAAAGTGTTGTGATCGCTCAGCATACATGCATACGTATTCCGCTACGCTGTTGGTAACCCTGCGGCTTCTCCAATGCACAATTTCTCGCTGAAAATCGTACCGCAGCCGCCTTATCGAGCAAAGGCCTAAGCAAATATTTGGAATCGCAATGTAAACAACCAATCAATTGAAATGGGGAAAAACCTTCTCACCACAAACCGCAGACGTTTTCTCGAGCATGCTAGAATTCGTAGATATCTTTCGTCCTGTGCGAAAAAAAAAAAATATTTGATCGGCTAATACCGTGTCAAATTAATAGTGTAATAATCTATTCAGATTTTGACACCACTTTCTTACTTTTCTTTTGTTGTTACTTTATCACCCGCAGTATGATAAAGTATCGTAATTTTTCTAACCGTTTTGTTTTAAATAAGTACGTAGGCTTTCACGTCCAGAACCGTTTAGAAAATAAACTGCTTCCGGGTTATACCGTGTGTCAAGATTTGTTAATGCTGACGTTTCGCGAACCATGTTGCTCGCTTCTTCAAAGCTAATTGATTACTGAAGACCTACCAAGAAACTCTCCCTTACGTACCTGTATTTACACCTCACTGCGCACATCTGGAGCTACCGCTCCCATGTGCTCTTCCACCTGACCGCGTTAGGATCGGTTTCCAGACCCTAGTAATGTCAGTACCATCCTCGCGATTCATGTTGTTAGGATGTTTGTAAATTTCGATGGCTATACTCTAAGAAGCCTTCGATGATAATTACCAACCCTTGCCAACATCTTCACGTAATCGAAAATCATTGTGTGTCCCGACTCGTGGCAGTGTTGAGCAACAGCGGACTGTTGAATCTTGCGTAGCCGGGTGTCTCTACTGTGCTCCTTGACTCGACATTCGATACTTCGTCCTGTCTGCCCTACATAGCATGTTCCACACTCACATGTTATCTTGTATACCCCATCGTTCTTCAGGAGGGGTGTGATATCCTTTGGGTTAGGCAAAAGATCCTTTACCTTTGCTGGTGCTCTGTACCTTACCGTGATACCCGATTTCTTCAGTATTCTGCCGATTCTTACGGGGCAAAAGCAGCGCAAATTCTTCTTAATTTGGAAAAATCTGGAAATCGCCAACATATACAGCTTTCTAATTTTTATGAGTTGTAGCATATTAATCAAGGACAGCTTCAGAATTTTTTCATGTTTTTTAGCCACTAGATTTGCGAGAAAATCGACGTCAAAAGCGGGGACATAAAATATGGACATAAAATATGGCTTTCATAAAAGTTTAAGTCGTTGTTTTCTTCTCATTTAAACCGACGTTTGATATTTTATTTATCGAACGACGATCGGTAGCTTGTCAACATGCTTCGCAACAAAAATTACACTCATTAAAAAAAGGAAAAAAGCGTAATACCCCTATTATTGCGACCTCGATCTAACCTACTCCATACAGAGTACCGTCAGGGCCACGTTTTTACCGACTCACTCCGGCAAGTCATTCATTATACGGGATGTCAAACACAATGCGATATGGGAATAAAGTGCGTACGTGATACGTATTCAACACCGTGAACGTTCCATCCTCAAACCACCCCCCACCCCCATAAGAGGGACGGGGATGCTATTAACGTTTTTTCGCCTGTCGGGGCACAATTACGTGGCCGCTTGGCTCGTGATAATGCGCCGAAAAAATATTTTTCTGCGAGCGGGCGAGCGATTTTCCGTCCCGTTTTTCACGTACTAATTCATATTACGCCGTTTAAAATTATGATGGTCAGCGCACTGGGCTCGAAAAACTACAAAAAAAGGATGGTATGTGAGCAGATCAGCACTTCGCTTGTAGATGAAAATTACATCTGGCTATCATTTTTAAAGGAAATTTATAATAATTATGAAATTTTTATTATACAGTGTGTCCGGGACCGTCCACGCCATAAATAATTTATTATCTATTTCACTGACAATATTTTGGAGACTGTGGCGAACTTAATAATAAAATTATAAACCCCTAACCACAACAAGTATTTTAAGAAACCTAAATACGTATTTCAGCAACTATGTTGCCATCTTCAGTAGGACTTAAAAAGAGGAAAAGAGAGATTAGCACTTCATAGTATCTTTACTGGATATTGTCCAAGCAAATCACTAGTGGAAGTGACGTCCATGTTAAAAATTAGCCTATATATACCCATTTGTTGTTCACACCTCAGTGAATTTTGATCATTGAAGCGTAAAAAACAAGTTTTAATTAAAGCAGGTCAAACAATGGCGAACTAGGTATAGGACCCCTGTCTGAATTTATTAATTTATCTCTATTCAAGTGAATAAAAATACTTTCCAAGCTGTTTAGTTCCCTATTATTTGACACAGCTTTTACAAGTTTTAAGTCACCTACAACTACTTTATGACCTGTGTCTAAAATATGTTGAGCCACACTAGATTTTTCAAAACGATTATATTTAAAATGAGCTACATGTTCTTTGAACCTAGTTAAAATTGTTCTTCTAGTCTGGCCTACGTATTATTTTTCACAGTCATGGCATTTGATACAATATATATATCAGATTTATCAAGTACATCTACCTTATCCTTTGGGTTTCCAAGAAGGTTTTTTATACTATTATGAGTCGAATATGCTATACAGAGATTTTGTGATGTAAAAATACTTCTCAAACCCCTTGTATATGCATAATCGAACGGTATTTTAACATATTTCTTCTTTTCTACAGACAAAGTATTTGAAGTAGATATTTGAGTTACATACATTTTTTGATTCTGCTTCTTAATCATTCTATCAACTATTTTCTCAGGGTACCCATTATGTATGACAACATTCTTAATAAACAATAATTCTTGCTGATATCTATCTGCGGACAATGGAAATTTCAATAACCTATTTACTAAACAACTAATAAAAGACAATTTTTGTTGAAAAGGATGCTGCGAATCATTAGGGATAAACCTGTTTGTGTTAGTATCTTTCCGATACACGTCAATTTCTATTATATTTTTGCTATTCCTGACTACCAGAGTATCTAAAAATGGAAGTTGGCCGTTAAATTCTTGTTCTACAGTAAAGTTAATGGTGTTGAATTTAGAATTCAAAACGAGAAGAAAATCTTGAATACTGCACTTCTGGGTGTCAAAAATGGCAAAAATATCGTCGACATACCTAACCCAAGTCTTAGGGAAATATGGTGCTATAGACTTTACATTGGTTTCAAATCTGCTCATAAACAAGTTGGCAATAAAAGGTGAGAGACAGTTACCCATTGCAGTTCCCTCAAGTTATTCAAAAAACTTTCCGTTTATTTGAAAACAATTTTGAGACATACAACAGACAGTTGCTGAAATACGTATTTAGGTTTCTAAAATACTTGTTGTGGTTAGGGGTTTATAATTTTATTATATGAGTTTGTGATAAGAATAGAGTACCTTTATTTTCATTTTTATCGCTAATCTTTATTTGGAAGTGTTGTTTAGAATTCAAAATTATATTCAAATATGAAGACACGGCCACCAACCTTAAAAATAATTGTTTGGTTTTTAAATTTTTTTCTTTTATGACAAATATTAGTAAATGCCAGTGATACTAAAAGGTTCTTTTTAATCTATTTTTTAGAAATTTTAATAAATTTTTAACATTTTCTATTATTTTGGTATTATAACTAATGTTTATTGAGAACAGGAATGACTCTTGGAAAGTAAGCACCATTATACCAATACAAAAAATTGTGAACACCGAATACTCTGTATTCAATTAGCTTTGAAGAAGCGAGCAACATGGTTCGCAAAACGTCGACATTAACAAATCTTGACACACGGCATAACCCGGAAGCAGTTTGTTTTCTAAAAGAAACGAAATGGTTTGAAAACTATTTAACAAATAGGAGACGGATGGTTAGGATTCGAGAAAATGAGTCAAGTGAACTAATAAACAGGTTAGGGGTACCACAAGGTTCTGTTCTGGTCCAGTTTTGTTTAATTTATATATAAACGATGTTATTTCACTAGTTAAATCTTGTGATATGCACCTATTTGCAGACGATACACTTATATCAATTGCAGGAGATAACTTACCTGGTGTAATCGCGAACTCTGAACTGGTTTCGATATCAAATTGGTATAATTAAAATAAGTTATGTTTGAATGTATTGAAAGCAAAAGCTATGATATTGGGAAATAGAATTTCGGTAAACCCTACACCTGTAATAGTTATCGATAACACAGTTGTTGAGATAGTGGACTAATTTAAATATCTAGGTGTCATTTTAGACAATACTTTGAAATTTACGAGTAATATGGAGTATATAGTTAAATGGGTGAGCAAAAAGATATTTTTATACCCTACGATTATGGAACCATAATAAATAAAAATAAAAATAAATAAAAATATTGCAGCAGTATACTATTTTTGTGTACGAAGGGGTACGTAAAGAAGTTTGAACTGTATTACGATATTGAGAGGTGACAATGTGAGATAGAATTTGCAATTTTGATGTAGGTAAACGCTGAATAATACGTTTTCTTTTATTTGCAGGATTTGGAAATATTCGATTTGGAGGATTTCAAGTACAACTCCGTAAATATAACGGCGTTTCGAATTGTAGATGTTGAAAATCCGAAGGTGCAGGATGCTCTAGCGACCATGGAGAAATTTCAGCCGATCGGTAAAGCCATTCTCAATAGGAGCGGCATTATTCAGGTAAGAAAAATCACTTTGCTTTTCGAACGCTTTACTATAGACAGCATTACCGTAGAGCTTGAAGAAACTTGAATGGAAATGATTAGACGAAATTGACGGTATACAGTGTTTCTACAATACTTCGAGACGTAAAAATACTCCATAAGTTTTCAAACTGAAGAGTTAAAAACCGTTTTGCTCCCTAGAGCTCATTCTGGGATAATGGTACGACTTTTTCAAAGAAAAATGAAGTATTGAATCTTACAAATTATATTCTAAAACAGTTTATAGGCTAGTAAACACATTTTACATTAAATACCCAGTATCAAAAAAAAATGGATCCTTGGTCTCAAGAGGTTATAAATTGTTATTTATATTCTCAGAGGAAATTAGTACTCCCAAAAGAACAATATATAGAAAAAAGTTTAAGACAATATTGTGATCTTAGGCATTGCATTTTATTGGCCAGTCCATTCCTATTAGTAGACAATCATCAAGATGCTCATTTGTGACTCCAGAACTGTACTTTACGTACTGTACGATTTTATGATATTCATGGTTGAAGGTAATTTTAAGAATTTAAATTTTTTTTTATATCTGATATATAGGATTTTAGTACACTGACGTCGTGAAGATTCAAACTATTTAGTTTTAATTTTTTTGATTATGAATATTTCTAATTTTATTGCGTTTTTTGGCATTTTTTATGGAAACGGCCGCAACCCTCTTAAAGAATCGCGGTAAATGTTTCAAAAACATTTGTGAACAGATGAAAGTATTTAAAAGTTGAACGTTTGCTATGAGAAATCCTTTTGAAGTTTCTAGGATATTGGGTTCAGATGGCAAACATTTAGCAAAAATAAATCCAAAATGGCGCTTTTTACACATTTTACCCTTATCTTTTTTTACGCAAGAGTAAACTTTTAGCACAGATTTTTATTTAGGGTAGATAATTCTATCCAAAACGTATTTATAAATTCCATTCAGAATAATCCATGTTCCCAGAGTTAGCAACGCTTTAAAATTTTTAAATAAATTTTCTTATGAGAGGCCATACAAAATGTTCCTTCATCATTTAAGACAATTAAAAATTCTCCTCAAATCAGTTGAATATGGCGTTGCCATTTAAAAATAATCATCAAAATATCGTCATAAGTCAATAATAATTGAAGATTGAAGAGTGAATTTTACATAGAAATATGTATTTTGGTTATAAAAATATCAACGTGAAAAGACGATTAAAAAACGATTTGTTTCAGTTAAGACTGATAAAATAGGTAAAACCAGTTGGCGAACTGATATCTCTGCAAATTACAAATTGTTCTTGAAGCATTTGCAGCTCGGTTGATGACAAATGAAGTCAAATTGACTATCACCTAACTGTTATTTCCTTAAAATTTCAAAAATTTGGCCCAGTTTATCTCTAAATACGAGTACAGAGCATATCGTTGTATCCATATGTTTTTTCCTGTAACTCCAAATTGAAACAATTAAATTAAAACAATTTAAAAATCGAAATCAATTTTAAAAAAATCTCAATTGCGGTCACGTTGTGCCGGACATACAAAAGCCAGAAGACATCAGCGGTTGTTACAACTGAATTTCTCGAGAAATATATTTATATAATGATTTTAATTTTGCGTATAATTAACTTGTAAGCAAAATAAGCAGTTGGATTTTTAAAAATATGCGTTATACTTTGCGTTATAACGTAATTTGGTTTCCTGAATTTACGTCAACAGGAATCAACAGGCTGTCAATTCTGTTGTCAACAGTCAGTGCTTGTTGTTGTAAATATAAAATACAAATAACTCTGTTAGCGTTCTACCAATAGAACGGAGTAATCAAGGATGGCAGGCATCAAACTTATATAGGCCCAGAGCAGTCACATTCAAAGGAAAGCCAGGGTGATAATCTTGATTCATTTATTTACAATGTCCAGAAAGAATCACTAAAATCGATCAAAGATTACAAAACTTATTTAACATGAAATTTTATCAAAATAATGGGTGTCCAGTTCTTTGTGCCTCGGAGTGTACATACGAATAATAAAATATTAACATGTTTTGCACAATTCTAAAACATATACGGCATATGTGCTGAAGGTTAGGCTATACAGTAAAATTGAGTTGAAGATTCTAGTGTGATTCTAACCCAAGTTATTGCAACGTTTCATAATTGGCGGAGGAGCCGGGAAAGCTTTTTAGCTGTTGACTTTAACCTTTACAAAGGCATTATTAATTCTTGTTGGTTCTCATTTTAGGTAGTGGTGCCACTGATAAATTCACAATTGAATTCTGCTAGAAAACATCCCAAATACACCATTTTCTTTGGTCATTCTATATCCATTCAAACTTCTTCAAAGAAATATAGATCCACAAGTATTTTGCTTTACCGGCAATATGATTTCCGCATCGCAAATAGGGCCCGGCCCGCGTTTGAGGGTCGCGCGCGCCTTACCGACTCAAGGTTCGTTGAAAATTTTTACGTCCTTTTTGCAGGCGGAGCCGGCCCTAATGTTCGATTCAGTGTACGTCTTCGCGAAGGGTTTGGCCGCAATGGATTCGGGTCACTCAATAAAACCTGTCAATTTATCCTGCGATCTGGAGCGGCCCTGGGATGATGGATTGTCCCTGTATAATTACATCGACGCCGTGGTGAGTTGAATTTACAATGTCCTTCCTTGTTCCCCTTTACCCGAAATTTTCGTTTGTTGTCGAGCCGAGAGGAAAAGATATACAGTAAATCCCAAAAGTCTTCGTACACCGCTCGGTATGTTCGCCTGTGAATCTCTTCTCTCGACCCGGATAATAATCACTTTCTCGACTTGATACACAATAATATTATTATGTTAGGAATAAACAGGACAAGCTTATAATCGATACGCACTGTATGTAATCAATTCAGAGCCGAGCAGAGATCGGGCAATTCAAGATTTTTCGGGGTTATTCCAGTGGCGGGTAGACCGAGAAGTGACTAGGGTCACGCGCGCAACCACAGCGGTCCTATTCGCTGTTTTCTTTCTTTTCGATGCTGGTTATTGTACGTTTAGCCGTTAATAGTATGAAATATTTATATTGTATATTAAATTATGAAGCTTTGTGCAAAAACCTTGCAACATTTACATATATTTTAATATATTAATTATAGAATGCAAAGAATTATTAAAAGAACCTTGCCTTAAAGAGCAACTGGAATTTATTCATAGCAATTTTTTATTTTTTATTTCAGACATTAAATATTTCGAAGGGCATAACATCAAAGTGAGAGAATCGATAGCAAAATTGACCAAAATAGTAAATAAATTGAAATCGGTTCCGGGGGAAATGTGTGAACTTTTAACTAATAAAGTTGACGTTATTAGGTAGAAATCCCAATCTCAGAATAGTTCAAGAATTTTGTATGACAAATAATTTTACAAATTGCGAAAAATATCAATTACATGAGCATTGTTTTACTTATGCCCCATTAATAAGCTGTGACGTTGAGAGAAGCGTTTCGACTTTTAATAGTTATTTAACCAACAAGTATATTAAAAAGAGCGATTAATGATCGAGACTGTTTAACGCTTGAGCGTTAATTGTTGAGATCATTAATCGCCGTTTAATATTCGAATTGGCTACAAAATTTTTTCGTCGATCGTATTCTTCTAGCGTCGTCTACATAGATTTTTCTTCGCCAATGTCTTTTTAGGTTATATGGGAATTTATGTAATTTGACACTGACAGTTCTAGAGCGCGGTATGTTTTGATTGGAAAGTTTCATTTCACATATGTTCTATTGGCCATTCAAACAATTAATAGAGTTATTTAATAAACGATTTCCTATTCACTAAACTGACTCATAAATTAACGATCGACGGAAAAGATATTTTAACTTCTAAAGGAACATCATTGTCTATCGAAAATTTGGAGAAAGTAGTAATAGCCATATGTTAACAGTACTATCTTGTTAAATAAATAATTATTATTAATACAAATTATAGCTAAAATCATTTGATATTATAGGGACAAGTTATTTACGCACTATCCGTCCGTCGAGTATAGTATAAAACAAAGCGTACGTCACTATCGTCGCTGTACTTGGTCGCCTGAGTCATGCCTGTGTATTCGATCGTTGAATCGTCGAGACTTTTACTGTCATTCTTTCTCGTGGCGGCATATCGAATTATTTCACGGGCCAATGTTACTACGGTTTTGAGGTAAGCGCACTTCTTTGGAGTACGGTGTTATATACGAAGGTGCTATTGCTGGACAAACGCCGCTCCATGCCTCAGGTGTCAACAGTTGCCCAAGTTCTGCTCGGCTTTGGTTATAACCTATAAGTTAACACTTATACAAACTAATGTGTAAATCTAACAATATAGGTTATATTGCAGTTTATGAATTTCTCATTTTCGTGCGGCGAACGATAACTTTTGGGAATGACTGTAGCTAGTGACACTTTCGAAACTATTTAAGAAACGCAAGGTAATCACGTCCTGGGGTACCTCAAGGGCCCATCTTGGGACCTTCGTTGTTTATGTTTAATATGAGCGAAATTGCTGAAACATTTATACGTGTTTCAGTCTGGTTATCAAGGCCTGACCGGTCTTATCGAGTTTAACGAGGGCAAGCGGGCGAATTTCAAGCTCGACTTGCTGAAGTTGCGCAAGGAGGAAGTGCTGAAAGTCGGACAATGGACTCCAGTCGGCGGAGTCAACATTACGGATCCGGCTGCGTTCTACGACAATCATGCGCCGAATATTACGCTCGTCGTTATGACTAGAGAGGTAAGTGTGTGTGTGTGTGTGTGGACAAGTTAAATTGCATGCCGCGGTGTTTACGATGCATTTTCGACGATTATCGTGACGTCCATTAACGTTGTTATGACGTCTATGGTAAATTGAGAGGAATTTACTACGTTAGGGAATTCCAAATGTTATCAGTTTGTAGTAACTACTAGTTACTACGTAGGTACTGGTGTTTATGCTGGCTTATTTAGGAATTATTGTGACTTTCATCAAGATTCTTTTAATATTTCAATTAATAAATAATTAAATGATATTGAAAAAGGTTGTAATCATATTATTAATAATCTAAGAAAGTTCTTGGGATTGAACTTGCAAATTAACAAGGCAAAAGCAATAATAATTACTAATAGTAATGAAACTGAAAAGATACTGTGAATTTCAAACAATTTAAAAGATATGTTTATTCAGGCTGCTATGCTTTTGGGTTTACTTTTACTTTCTCTTTTACACTATCTCATCAACTACTGTGTTATCGATAACAATTTCTGGTGTAGGGTTTACCGAATTTCTATTTTCCACTAATCGGTTTTTACTCAGAATACGGTAACTCTTTATTTCTAACGAACACGTCGGAACCTATATGTGGAGTCATGAAACTGATGATATAGGGACCAGGACAAAAAATCTGAAACTTTCAAAATTAATTCACCTTTTCATAAGGTTTAATAATAAATAAAAACATTCTTGTGTTTGGAATAACAGCCCTTTAAAATGGGAGCAAAATCACATGACGGTAAAACAAATTTAATTAAAAATTCTCAGTAAATATAAAACAAAGCATACTATTCATAACAATTATGTCATTTTTTACAAAAGAGACTTATAAAACTAAGTGATCTTCTTTCTGAAGTTGATATGAAGTAACATATTATTACACCTTCTGTTGGTTGAGGAGAGAATTTGTGAAAACTTCTAGTTCCATATCTGTTTGGATCTCTGAACTCTATCGTAAAGGGTGGTTTTGTGTTCTGAAACCTCTTCTTTTGCCACTAAGATGTAGTTTACCCCTGGTAGGTGTCCATTACAAAAGGAGAACATATCTTCTACATTCAGGATTTGGCTATTAAGTGGTCTTTGAACACTGGCTTTAGCCACTAGCCGCTTCGTTGTCCCAACTATACCGTTTTTTTTCCATGTGCACATCCAAAACAATGCCATTCTGCATCTAACCCAAAACCCTTTTTATGATACGATAAGTTTGCGAAGTTCTTTTTGTTCTTGTATTGACTTGCTGCATTACCAGAGAAAATCTATAAGTTTCGATATGCTTGACAAATTTTGTTTTATATAATTAGTTAAATATTTCTGAAGACAGTCACATATAACTGGCTTCTGGCTCAGCTCATTAGTTAGTCTGTTAGAACAGGCTCACAACTAAGGGAGCGGTGGAGACAGTCCAGTAGTGGCCAACATTAACATATTGAAAACATCTAAGCCTACTGGAACTGTTTATTTATTTACATTATATTTTTATAGAAGCACTAATATAACATATTCTTACTCATATTATATATACAAAACTTAAATTATATATAAAGTTCATAACATTGTAATAAAATGAAATAAATTTAAATAATTGTGCTTTTCCAACTTCAGGACGGAATTATCGTATTTGTTAGTAAGCGCTGATTAACGTTTTTCCCCATGTTTGAGGGCATGTTACTCCAATCACGGTACAATACACAAGAAAGTTTTTATTTATTATTAAACCTTGAATTAAGGTGAATTAATTATAAAAGTTGTAGATTTTTTGTCCTGGTCCCATCAGAGATATTTTACATTAAATATTGCAAAAAGAGGAATTTACTTAAAGGAGTCTATAGTGAAATAGTCTATAGGTTATTTTACCAAAATTGCTTCTCTGTCCTTGGTGGATACGCTCCTTCAAGGTTATCCGTTATTTCTGTAACACCCTGTATATATATATATATATATATATATATATATATATATATATATATATATATATATATATATATATATATATATATATATATTTCTATATATTATACACATTTGAGAAATAATGGCCGGACTCTTAGGCAGAACAGCCTCGCGCAGGAGCAAAAGATTAATGCGACATTCCAAGATAGATTACCGCTCGCCTATAAAAGACATTTTACACAGGATCTCTGCGCGAAATACAAAGAATTTCGTGACCCAGTTCTCCGCTGTTCAGTATAAATTGTCCCCGAAAATAATAGTCAACCGCCCGTTACGGTTTTTCTTTCGAACACGCGCGCGCGCGCGGGGTTTTGCCGGAATTATTCGCCTTGTCAACGCGACGAACATAAAATTTAAAGCCGGAAATGGATAAAAACGGATGGAGAAAAATGTATAGTCGAGATTGGTTGATGTTCTGTACTGTAAAACTGATTCTTGTAGTTGTAATACGTAAAAGGAGCAAATTTAGCGAGTTTAGCACACGAGCACGTTTACATTTTTGTTTAAAAAAGAGACGTTCTGGGTTTTCCGTTCGATTCGAAGATTGTGAGACGCAGGGGAAGCGACGGGGAAGCGTTCGTGACTTTTATAAATTAACGCAATTAATTTGCGATTGCTCGCATGTGCGCATCGTTATCGAACGCCGAAAATGCTCTTGTTCCGAAATGAGAGCAATAAATTTAGTATTTGTAATTTACAAACGTCACACAGCTGACGAATAATTCGTTAGGTATACATTCGGTTCCAAAAAAGTTACGCACTTGATTTTTAACCTAACTTTTATCAAAAAATAAAATGCTGTAGTTGATGAAGTCTATTTATTTCGGCTTCTTGCAATTGTCGACTTTCGAGATAACGATCTCGTCACAAACAAACACAAATGTGGTAAAGTATAACTTACATTTCAAAGCGAGGACGTAGATATATACTAGGGCTTCTAATCGCGGAATCCCGGGATTCCGAAAAATAATGAGCTTTTTCGGGATCCCGGGATTGTAAGTCTAAATTCCGGGATCACGAAAACGTTAAATCTAAATTATTTTCTTATTTTTTTGTTAATTGGTAAGTGTGGGCACTGATCTACAATAAATCAATTGAGCTGCTATTTTTTAAGTATGAACTCCAATCTATAGCAGAACCATTTCTGATTAAATTAAGTATCAAGGATAAAATGTTCGTTTATACCAACATGTTGTTATAATAGGAGGAACAGATTTTGCAAGAAGTAGATATAATTTAATATGGAGACAAACATCATATTCAGCTTGTTTGAGTCTTTTCATTTAACTCGACAAAAAAAACAGACTTTATTTAAAACATAAACAAAAACATAAACGTAAAAATTAGTGGCGGATTTCTTTACCTGTATTCTAAGATGTACTACAGAATATAAAATTTGTAAATAGGTATAAAATACAGCGAACAAAATATTGAAAATAAGTAGTAAATACAGAAGTAAATTAATCCCGATATATTTAAATGTAAAATGAAACCCAAATTGTACCAAAAATGATTTGTTATTAATCTTTCGATGGTTCACTCCAATCGGACGAACGATGTCATTTCTTGTTCCGATTTTCAAGTTTCTTCCAGTTTAAGAAATTTACCTTAAACTAACGAAATATTTAGGTACGATGTTGTTCCATCATGAAGTGCATGTACGCCGTAGATTGCGTCTCGGGTAAAACATCTCGAGTTTGTATTGATCTTTGACAGCGGTAATATGGTCGTTTTTGCCATTTTTTCATGGCACAATTATAGGTTTTTTGCTTTTTTAGTAGAAAAGTTGTGTCAAAAAGTGCAGTGTAAAAAATGAATTCTATAATATGGGTTGGTGAACTATATTTGACATAACCGAAAGACGTACAAGTAATATTCATTTTGTTCCTGACAAGAAATTGAATATTTAGTATTCTAAGAAGTTTCACTGGATATCTCATCAATTTTGAACAATAAATAACGGTTTACTTGAAGACGCATTTAGAACTGGGTATCAAGTCATTATATTTTGTAAACAATAATCGTTTTATTTAAAATGCACGTCCGAAACAAGAAGCACTAACACTTCACTCACTGTGCACTGCTTTTTACACATTTCGCTGATTTGCTAGTTGGAAGGCTTTAGTTCTTTTTAGTCTTTTCTCTAGATTCTGGTTGTCCAATAGCTGTCCTGTCTTGTTTGTAAAGTTAATGTGGACAGGTTTCAGTTCGTTGAGCTTGGTCTCCCATTTTCTTGTCCATTCATATATTTTATTACTAGCTTGTTGAAGATTCCTAGTAGATTCTGGAATAGTCGATCCCACTGCCATTAGAGCCGTGTCATCTGCGAATGTGGCGAGTGTTCCATTTTCCAACTGTGGTAGGTCACTTGTATATAGTAGATAGAGAATTGGTCCCAAGACACTACCCTCGGGAACCACAGCTTTTACTTCTTTTAGTTTCGAGTATACATCATTCTGTTTTATTCTGAAAAGTCTATCAGATATATAGGATGTAAGCAGCACGACCTATTGTAAAGGTAGCATAGGCTTTAGTTTGTATCAAGCAATATTATTAGTATATTATTAATTCTCTCTTTTCGAAGATGTTAAATAACGAAAAAATTTAAACTGTTTACGTATAATAACGTTTCTCGTTAATGCGGTTAATATTTAAATAATTTGGTCGCCTTTTTTATTGTTTACCAATTTGTTATTAAGACTTTTTATCGGATGCTCGATTGACACGATTATAGAATTAAATTATCAATTGTATTCATTTTGTGCCCTTAGCCCTTATATTTGGTTGTTCATTCTTTGTTCTCTATACAATTGAGTGAATTCCAACTAATATTGCCCCCACATCGTCTATTAATTTGCTATAATAATTGTTGGCTCGTATTCATCAAAAGCAGGAGAAAGACAATAGATAATATTGGTTGACAACCACTCGAATTATTGAGAGATAATGTTTAAAACCGAAAAGACAGACAAAATGGACAACATTGAAAAATCTGTAATCGTGTTTATTGGAAGGTGACAATTGTTCATTATACATGTAAGCGATTTCCAGGCCTTGAGTCTCCGCTGATGCCGGCGAAAAACCCTGTCTCGTATACCTGCCCAACGATGACTAACTGGTGGACTGTTTTTCTGATATTAGGGTATTATGTCGTGTACCGGGGCGATTGCTCATTCTTAGCTAGTTTGTGATAAAGATAAGACGTGCATTGTATTTACTAATATTGTTCTGCTATTATTATATTTCATTCAATATGCATACGACTATTATTTATTTAAATTACGATCCACAACATACATTAGATAGAAATAACGAAAAGACGAAAACGCTACAGAATAAATAATATTAAATTATATTTATATCATATTTTAATTTGCCGAATAAATTCTAGACGCGGTGATTCAAGCGAATCTATTTACGTAGGTATTTATACAAAAACCAGTTATCGGCTTGGGTACGCGCGGTCAAAAATTTCCAGCTACGCGATTGGCCGATAGCGAAAAACAAAGCGTGCCGCGCTAGCACAGCTGATTTTGGAGTGGGAATATTTTGATGCATCGCGTCGCAGTGTTGTTTGTGTTCGGGCTTGAAGCGTTGAAAATTTGACAATTTTTGGTTATTAAATCGCTCGGATTTCCGCGATAATTCGTGATAAATGTTGCCGTTGGTTTTGTTTTTGGTGCCTAACGATGATATGACGTCATTTCGGAAAGCCGTCTTATTACCGGTGAGTTTATTTTGCTATTGTGCCACAATTTGTACATAACCATGTTGCTTCGGTAGTTTGATCTTGTGATATGCACCTATTTGCAGACAAATACTCTAATATCAGTTGCAGGAGATTACTTAAGGTAAATGCCCCAAATTCAGACAGGTTAAGGAATTTTGGTTACATTTGTTACTGTAGAATTTATGTTTATGTACTGATATGACTATGACAACTTTTTTTAAAGAAATATTTCCTTTTAAAGATATCTGGCTACTCATTTTTAAAGGAAATTGATGATAGATATGTAGTTTACATTATATTTTATAAGTTTAACAATTGCCCGACACTTCAGTGAACCTAATTCAGACAGTGCTCCTCAATCTGACACTTGTGGAACATTATTCAGATAAATATAAACATTCAAGATAATTATTAAGTGTTTTCAATATCGTTAAATAAGATTTATTATTTAGAAATATTAAACATTTCTGTTTTACCATTTTAAATGAAACACTGTATAAAATAAGCCCTTAGTCTTCTTCAGTCTGCCCTCTCTCCCTTATCTGTATGTTAATGTTTCTTGCATCTGGATTTTTTTGTGTTTTTCTTGGCGCAGCTTCTAATTCTGTTTTCGCTTTCTTTCTAATTTCTCTAGAATGATTTAGTTTGTGCATTGTTCTTTTTAATTAACAAATATCGTAATATAGCGAACAATGTAAAGTACGCTATTTTCTTGTGTAAAGCCCAGCAATAGAGCCATATGTATTGTATTACTTCTAATCATGCACACAATTGAGGACTTTGCTGCAAGAAGGATGTAGTTCCAAAAATTATACTTCTGAGATAAACACGATTAAAGTTATTTAAGACTAATGTCAAAATATGCCAATTTTATTACTTATTGATTATGTAGATCTCATGTTAAGAAACTGATATTCACACTTATACACACTTTTGAAGGTAACATGCTTAGGGAGGATAGCAAAAAAGTGCTAAATATAAGTAAACATTCGACAAAATCACCTGTTTTTTTAACTTTTGTTTAAATATTATTCAGGGTAGAAGAAAGGTCATTTTAGTGATCACTGTTTTTTGTTTCATTATCTTAATACTTGTCTAAAAGTCTTTCTTTCCCCTCATAATAAATAAAATCATTTTTACTGATATTCTGGTTGACTAGTGACATGACATTGTCTGTTTCAATTTGGTGATCCATGCCGTTATTTAGATTAGCTATTATTAATTGACTAAAATTGTACGACTTCCGTTATTTTCTGGAATGACATTATCTTTGGGATTGTAATCTGCACCTTATAATTTGCATGAGATCACTCTACTAAGGAAGGATGATATTGTAACCGTAAATCATATCGATTGTCAATTTTTACGGCTTTTTTTCGGAAATGACTTCTCCTTTGACATTTTAAATTGCATTTTGTTTACGATAGTTTTAATCACGATGATATTGTAAACTTAAAAGTTACCGATTGCCAAATTACTTAGGTTGTGTTAGTTTCTGCTATTTTTTTACTACTTCCCACTACACTTTTTGCGATTCCGATTAAAAATATCCAACGCTAGTATAACGCAAAGTTTAAAATGTGAAAGATATTTCCGAAAATCTGCTTCTAGTTTTTTCCACTTTGCGTGAAATACTTTCAATCGTGATGATATTCGAAACTTAGAAGATGTCGATTGTCAGTCAATTTTTACGGCTTCCAGTTTTTTTCAGCGTTGACATTGTACACTATACGCTATACTTGTGATATTCTCAATCTAAAAGTAAAGTATAACATGCAGATTCAAATTTCAAAGATGACGTCATGTCCAACAAAAGCGGAAGCTGTAAACAACGATATTCGATAAGTTTTAAATTTAGAATATCATCAATCACAATTGAAAGTATCGCAAGCAAAGGATAGCGTGCAGTTTAAAATGTTAAAGATAACGTCATGTCCGGAAAAACCGGAAGCCGGAAAAATGACAATTGATATGTTTTAAGTTTAGAACATCATTCGGATTCCGACAGTCAATAAATATTGAACTATTGTACAAGTTTTATTTTGCAAAGCGCAGTTGTCTGAATACGTAGAGCATTGGATAGAATATTTTCAAGTTATTAGTTAAGAAAGTATATTTATTGTCTCATTTAGTGTCTTCTTTGCAATAGTCTCATCATAATAAAACAAAAATTAAATTTCTTCTCTTTTCTTCTCCTGATTAATACATCATATACAAAATAGTAATAAATATGATTGGCGCATAACCTCAATGAGCCAGAAAATTGGAGCTGCATCGTCCTTGCAGAAAGCTCCCTAAATTTGTAAATAATAGTGGTTAAGAGAGTAATACACCGTATTATTATGAAAATATAATTTATTAAGAAAAATGTCGGAATCACTCGAGTCCTGGAGCATCTGTAAGGATAACTTTGAGAGCCAGCTAAACTTAAAATCAAATAGTTTAAAATCGAAATATGCTCTACTGTAAAATTGTATAAAAGGTACTTGTGGAACCTTCTAGTTCTCGGTTTGCGTATTGACTCGAAAGGTTAAGTAATTCGAATCAATAATAAACTTAAAGCGCTGCAAATTTATCAAACGTAAAGTTAAAGTCGAACTACTATTACGAAGTGCAATTTGCCGAGTCGAAACTTGTTCACCGGCTCGTCAGATGCGGTTTTATGCAAGACGGAGCGCTCTGGGAATTCCTTTATTAGTTTTATGGCAAAATATATTGGCGGAAAATACGCCGCGCGACCATAGGAATGTTATCCTCTGCTCGTAAAAATGGCAGAGTTAATTTACATTTGAATGGCGCGAGCAACGCGCCTTTTATTGAACGCGGTTTTGTTTCTCCGGCTTATTTCTTTACCCCGGGACGAATACTATTAGATCACGATGTAAATTAAAATGTTAATCAGGTAGCTAGCATAAATTATTTTTTATTTTGTTCAAACACAGAGTATTTGTGGCATAACACCTAGTCAATGACCAACAAGTTATTTTCACTTAACCTAAACTGATAAAATAATGAGTATTTCTACAATTTTGCCCATTGGCCCAAGTTGTTTTAGTCTGACAGTTTTTACCACTCAAGTAGACGGCGGTTGTTTTCACTTATACTATCACTGTGAATACACTACGCGTGCTCTGCTTTTAATCACTCCCGCACTAGTTCGACTGGTTTAGTTCTTTTCAGCCGACGCACTAGCGCACTGTTGTCTAGCAGCTGGATGGCTTCAAAGTTGTCGCGGTGGAGTAGACGATCCTCGTGCTTCTTAGCAAATTTTGATATTTCCCTAGTTACCATCTCCATGCGAAGGTCTCGATGAAGATTGGCGTTTTTGATTTACCATGGACCACAAACAATGGCCCTTAGAACTTTACTTTGGAACCTCTGAATGAGGTTGATATTGGATTGCTTAGTGCATCCCCATGACTGTATTCCATACACCCATACTGGCTTTAATAATTGCTTGTATAGTAGGAGCTTATTTTGCACTGACAGGGCTGACCTCCGTCCCATTAGCAAATACATTTTGCGGCATTTTAGGTCGAGTTCGTTCCGCTTTTTCTTGACATGTACTTTCCATCTAAGTGTCATGCCAAGGTATTTCGCTGTATCCGCGTATGGAATATCGTTCCCATTAATGGTTACTGGACTATAGTTAACTCTCTTATTGGTGTAGTTTATATGCGTGGATTTTCCTTCATTTAGTTTGATGCGCCATTTCTTTGTCTAATGGCTGATTTTGTTTGCAGCTATCTGTAATTTTTCAGTTGCCACTGTGCTTTCTCCCGGAACAGCAATATCATAAGTGTACAGTAGGTACAAAAGTGGTCCCAGTACACTTCCTTGTGGTACTCCGGCATTGATATTGCGTAGCGAGGAGTCTTCGTCATCCTGTTTCACCCCGAAGTGGCGATCTTTCAGATATGAATTTAACAGTTCTGTATATTCAGTAGGAAGCTGCTGTTACAGTTTCTCAAAGTGTCCATCATGCCACACCTTATCGAAAGCCTTAGCTAGGTCCAAAAAATATCGCTGAGCAAATTTTCGTTTCCTCAAGAGCTTTTTCTATAACGTCGGTAATTCGGTGTACCTGATCGATTGTTGAATGTCGTGCTCGAAAGCCGAATTGATGTGATGGAATAGTTTGATTTTTCTTAAGAATTGGGTATATTCTCTTGGCAAATAATTTGAAAAATTAAAAGTTGAAGAATTAAATACCGAAAAATGACTGTTTACTATTTTATATAGTTTGCATATTATCTCATTGATTTCCCGGATTTTACATACAATACCATCATTTAGGGTTTGTTAGCAAAAATTGTTTTTTGGGACATTGATACCTTTTTGTTAAATCATTAAAATATACCTTTATTATATGTGAGTCGTAGATAAAATATTATATCATGTATGTGCTATTGTATAAACGTGTACGCGATTTGGAACAATACAGTTCCACTTACCACTAAAACTATTGACTACCCTCGTTAATATTTTTCGCTGTACCAGAAAGAAAGTTATTTAGAAAAATAAACACAACTGTTTAAATTTAACACGAATGCCAGAATTTTCGCAGAAACTCACAATATTTATTACTAAATATGCATCAATATACCAAATCAAGACCAAATTACCCCTAAAAATTTATAGCAACAATGTCGTCAGAAATGCACCGGATGTGAACTAGAATATCTAAATTATTTATTCATGCTGATAGCCAAACCCTGTATCTATCTCATCTACGGATTGGATTGAAAATGTCATTTTCTCGATTTTCAGGAGCGACCCTACGTGATGGTGCGGGAAGACAAGAATTTGACTGGGAACGCGCGCTACGAAGGATTCTGCATCGACCTGCTGAAGTGGATAGCCAACCAAGTTGGTTTCCAGTACTCTATACGATTGGTTCCCGATCACATGTACGGTGTATACGATCCTGAGACGAAACAATGGAACGGAATCGTCAGGGAGCTCATAGAAAGGGTATGTGTGCATTCTGTTTCATATTTGATTGTTGATTTTATAACTTATATAATAGTATGTACTAATACTTTGTCCTAAACACTTCACTTTCACCCAAAGATTTTCTTTATGACCAGAAGAATTCAATGTCCTTAAGATGTACCCTTATTATCATCATCATACACGAGAATCTGTTTAAAACTTAATATTATTGAAAATTCCGGCGCATCCACCATAATTGTATTTTTTTAATTTTACGTCTATACAACGAACTACCTTATTCACCACCAATATTCCTTGTATATTTGTTTTTTTAGCATCCGAGTTTTTAGTATCCGAGTATTCATCTATCTGTTTTATTCTGATAAGTCTACCTGATATATAGGATGTCTCTAAATCCAAATTGTTTATTCGGAATTAGTTTTTCTCGCAATTATAGATTTCGTTCTCTTTAGAAGCAGGTTTTCATAGAGCTCTGATATCGTTTTAAATAAAATACCTCAACCTTATTCTTGGGTTTATTTTTTGCGTGTTGCCGTCCCTGCATACGGTCATTTAATATTCTCTTTGGGGTTGTTTGTGTCAACCGCCCTGAGTACTTACGTACTTACGTACGTATCTGTGCCGGTGTCGATCTTTTTATCCAGATGTATGTATGTGAATAATGCATGATGATGTTAGTGTCTGATATTTGATATCAAGCGGGCTTAGAGAGATGTATGTCATTTGATTATTGGGTTTGCGTGATATTTCACTTAGAAGAGCCCTTGCCTTATTTTAGAAAAATTTTCTCTACTGTCCAAATGTACTATCATGCGCAAAAAAAAAACGGGGAGAGCAATGTGAAATTAGGCACTCATATTCTTAACAAGTTTAGTTGTGTAACATTTACTTTGACCGTATTTGTTAATTTATGAAGTCTACACTTTGACAGTATCTCAACCTACAACCTTGTTTCAGTTTCAACTAGTTTATTCTTCGCGGTGTTCTTGCCTACATTTAATTCAGTAGCAATTTCTGGCATGCTGATTTCATCATGCAGCCGAATTTGAATTATTGCCTTCTGAAATTCATTCAATTGCGGCATTTTTATTTCTTACGAAAAATTACAGTAATAATTTATAATATTTATCTTTGCATTCTCGATAAATAAGGAAGCTGGTCTCCATCTGATTATCTCCATCTTATTAGCGTGTATACCGAGTGTTCCATGAGGTAGTGCCATCCCAAACTTGGATCAACGTATATTTCGGCACAATATGGAATTCCTCGCAAAATTTTAGGACAATAAAAAATAACATAGCATTTTTATGGAAAAACAGCACTATATATCTCAATACCTGTTTTTAATTTTTAATTATATTTTTATTACACACGCTTAGATTATGATTAAGTAAGAAGCGTTCTATTAGCGTGATTACCTACCATATCCAAATTGTCTACAGGGTGGTCATAATCTGCAACAAAATATAGCAAATAGCTTTTCCTAAGAAAGATATTTTTTAAATGGAACAGCCTTTATTAAATTAATTTCTTTAATTCTACTCATCGTTCTTCACAAAAAAGTACTAGCACACACCAGTGCTAAAATAAACAATTGCACAAATAACTAGTCTTCTTCATAAAAACAATCGATTTTTCTATCAATAAGTGCTTCTACACCTACATTAACCATTAGACCAGCTAAGTATTTACCTAAATTACTGTGCTCTCGGATGATATATTATAATTTGAAATAAAATTTTACTTATACACTGTAGGCTATGAAAAATTGTGCTAAACAAGTTATTGAGGTACCTGTTTAATACTTAATATTGTTTTGCAAGAAATGGAAATTTATAACGGTAATTGTACGTAAATTTTCACTAATAAGACAAGTTATTTCTGTAAGGTTTATTTTAGCACTTTCTAAGGAAAAACTGTTTGCCATATTTTGTTGTAGATTATGACCACTCTATTCACAATTTAGATATGGTAGGTAATCACGCTAATAGAACTTACTTAATCATAATCTAAGCGTGCGTAATAAAATTAAAAACAGGTATTGAGATATACAATTTTTCTTGGACTGCTGTTTTCCATAAAAATGCCAATAAATAAAAATGTACAAAGCTTGCAGTAGGCAATGTTATTTTTCATTGTCGTAAAACTGGCGAGGAATTCAAAATCGTGCTGAAAAATAGGCGCTGCCATTTAAAAAAAAAACGTAAGTTGGAGTGGTACTACCTTATGGAACACTCTGTATACACGCTAATGATTCTAAAATGAGTGCCTCGGCGTTCTGTATATATCGGCGAAATCAGTTTTAAAATATCTTCATTAACAGAGGTACAATCTTCCGAGATCGCACTATTGAGACACCCTGTATGTAAATCTAAACAGTTTTATGTTCTACTGTAAATTTTATTATTTTGGTGCTAAGCCATTTAACGAACAAACAAAGTAATCTATAAGCAAGTTACACTTCATAATTGACTAATATAATATAGTTTATCATTCCGAAAGAAAATACATAATAAAAGCACATAACATAGACTCTTAGTGTAGGTAATTTTTACCCAAAGTTACGCAAAACATACATAAATTCGTTATAATAATAACAATATTTAAAACCTCCATAAAAACCCTACTTAACATCCTCTCCCCTACAAGATGCGTCATTCCGATACCGCCTAATGTCCCACTTTAGGCACCACATTTTATAATTCAAATCTGAATTTTAGCCGAGATAACACCCTCGCCTAAGTCCCCCCAGCACACGCATCCACCCCGTCCGAAATAAACCGTCTCCAGCGACCTATATTATACAGTATACACCACCATCTCTCACACAGATAAGAAATTATTGTATTTTTCAAAAGCGTCCCACCTTTTTCTCTCATACCGACGCGCTCCGCGAGAAAAAGATTATTGCGTTTTGTCGAGAGGGGTCCCTAAAAGGTAGAGTACTTATTCCCTCACGTTTCGGCCACGTATCTTGTCTTCTTCCTTTCGCTCTCGGGTTCGTTTTTTTTTTGCGGGCGCTCGCGAGGAAACGCTCGAGTGGAAAACCGTGAAAACGGAATAGAAAGCTCCCGAGGAGGAGCTTGTAGAAAAAGCGACGTGTTGGTAATCGTATTACAATTGTGGTCGACAGATTTCCCCGGTATTGTCTTAAGCCCGAAGATTTATGAGTTGGAATTTTTTTGCTGTTCGCAGAGGGCGGATCTGGCCGTTGCATCGATGACAATAAATTACGCGAGGGAGAGCGTCATCGATTTCACGAAGCCTTTCATGAACCTCGGCATCGGAATCCTGTTTAAGGTAAGATTTTTTATCTTATATCACATATTTCTGTATAATAGTGAGTTTTGTTCGAAAATCTTGTGCTAAAATTGCGGGAAATATATGGGATTGTATTAATTATTAAATTATTGTTACAAATAATAACTAATTTATAGAATTTACGCATTTACAATTGTGAAAAATGCTGAAAGAAAAAGTGCTCCCCGGCGCATCCACCATTTCTGATAAAACTTCGTACCGCAATAACTTTGGTTAGGATCATGCTAGATTCTTCAAACTAGTTTTACTGGGTAGTTAAATCTTCATTTCAGGCTACTAGATAAATGGCTACTAATAAATTTTATTAATCTTCGGTAGTTTTGAAGTTTCCCCGAAAAGACAATATTGACGTGTTTTTGCTTAACAAATGACATCACTGCAATATACCACTATAAAATACGCATTATTTGCCCCATGTTTTTTTTTGTGAAAACAATAATAAGTGAATTAATGTGAATTATTTTTTCCAAATATCGGATTTAGTTATATCTTATTAACAATTCAGGGGGCTAGAAGTAAAAGGGTTTAAGTGCCCTTTTTGTGGTTCATTATAATTTTTGTGATAATAAGCTTTACCTTAAAAATGTATTTCAAAATTTCAGAAAAAAGTTTGGAAAATATATAGCTGTGTAATTGTGATTTTTTCTTGAAAATCTTGGGCTAAAATTGCGGCAAATATATGGAATTGTATTAATTGATAAATTCATGTTACGAATAATAACTAATTTGGAGAATTTATTCATTTGGAATGATGAAAAATGCTAAAGGGAAAGAACCTCTCCGGCGCATCCACCATTTCTGACAAAACTTCGTACCGCAATAACTTTGGTTAGGAACACGCTAAATTTTTCAAACTAGTTTTACTGGGTAGCTCGCTCTTCACTTCAGGATTAATTTTAGGCTACTAGAGATTAATTTCAGGCTACTAGAGAATTTTATCACGCCGTAATTTGTCTCTAGAGTGTACAGAAGCAAACTAATCAATTTTATCTTCGGTGGTTTTAAAGTTTCCCCGCAAAAACAATATTGACGTTTTTTTTGCTTAACAACTTGACTTCACTGTTCATAAAATAGTCACTTTTGAAGCCCGCATACGTTTCTGCGATCTCGCCAATTTATTTCGCTAATCTTTATTATCTATTTTAGTACAGTAGATACGCATTATTTACCCCATATTTTTTAACTGTGTATACATAAGTATACAACAATAATAACTGAATTAATGTTGATTATTTTTTCCAAATATCAGACTTAGTTATCATATTAACAATTTTTTTTTAATATACTGAAAGACTGAAGTAAGTCTGGAATTAGAATTGCTTATAATTTGAAGTAGGTTAATTCAATTTAAATCAATTTACATTCAAGCATACCGAATACGACATCATCCCATCACAAAATAGACATATAATAATTAATTAGTATTCGAACAAATCGAGAAAATGGCGGAAAAATTTCAATTGCCCCCACTTCTCATCAATTCACAGTGTCACGCCGATGAATATACGAGTTCATAGCGATTTTATTTGCAACGCGCCACAATGATATATTTAATTAATGGCAGCCGTATTCATTAATGTCCGAAGCAGCAGCAGTAGTAGTCGCATTTGCATTATTTCACGTTGATTATCGCCGCTGCTCAAATGCGCGCAAACTGTACGCAATTTTATACAAACATCTGGAATTATGGTGATGCAATATATTCGGTGCCATTTTAATTTCCTGTTGCTTCCTGCCCGTACGGACTCGTTGCCATTTGAAAATCCGACACAATGCCGAGCGCGGCTCAACCACCGGCGCGCTACATATGTTATGCAAATGAAACGATGCCGAAAGGTGGCAATATCGCTGCGCACTACGGATATATGTAGATTTCGGTTTGCTGCGTTCGCGTGTTAGCCGAACGGAAGTGAGTCGACTATTGAAAAAAAAAGGAGATCGTGAAAGCGCTGGCTCTCCGGTTGAAACTCTGGTGTGTGGTGTAGCGAAATCCGTTATTTTATGAGGTGAAAAACGGTCCGGTTAGATTTTCGAACTATTAAACTTTCATTAAACCACGCGCATATATTGCATCTCTAATGCAGAGCTTATAATACACCGCTCAAAAAACTTTAATTATATGTATTCAAATAGAGATAAAGACCACATAAAAATGATACTAAGCGATGCGAAATTTACACTTTCCCCAAAAATAAGCTATCATTTAAGTGTAGTATACTGTAATTAACTCATTTTTTTTAAGTGATCTTAGACAGTTTTACTTCCAAGCCCCTCAATTGTGATTTTTTCTTGAAAATCTTGTGTTAAAATTACGGTAAATATATGTAATTGTATTAATTGTTAGATTTATATTACGAACAATAACTAATTTAGAGAATTTATGCATCTGGAATGCTGAAAGGTGCTAAAGGGAAAAGAGCTCCCCGGCGCATCCACCATTTCTGACGAAACTTCTTACCGCAATAACTTTGGTTAGGATCACGCTAAATTTTTCAAACTAGTTTTACTGTGTAGCTCACTCTTCACTTCAGGATTAATTTCAGGCTATTAGAGAATTTTATCACGCCGTAAATTTGTTTCTTGAGTGTACAGAAGCAACTAATCAATTTTATCTTCGGTGGTTTTAAAGTTTCCCCGCAAAAACAACATTGACGTGTTTCTGCTTAACAATAAGACGTCACTGTTCATAAAATAGTCACTTTATATAAGTCTTATATAGGTCTAGTGGACTTATTATATTTATAAACATTTGTCAGTTAATTTACAATTGTTTTAAAAAACTCTTTTTATAAATAATTAGTTTTTCTCGAAAATCAGTTTGAATTCTGTTTTCTGAGTTTGAAATGGCAAATTATTATCTTAGTGTGACGTTATAGGTACATTAAAAAATTTCTTCCTATTGTTTAAACAATCAATTATTATTCATATTCAACTTTTTTCTGATTTTGTGTAAACTTCGATCGATCTAAAAATAATATTTTAGGCGAATTGCATACAGATTGTTTAAAGAAATGGCATTTGTTTAAACTGTTTAAAATGTGGGATTATTAGATAATATACTCTAGATATCTCGCTCATGAAATTTATAAGTTAATTTCATAAAAAAGTGACGGTTCTACCATAATTAGAAACAAAGTTGAAAATGAATTATAATTGATTTATTAACCAACAGGAAGACTTTTCTTAACGAATAATGTTACTCTAAAGTCTAAGATAATAAACTATCATTTCGAGCTCAGAAAACAGAATTCAGACGGATAATTATTAATATTAAGTGCAATATACGTTTATAAAATTCTTGTGAGGCACAGAATGGCTCCAACTAATTCTCCTGCAAAGATGCCCTTAAATAATTTTGAATTATTTTCAAGCTGAAAATAATTATAGTTAAGGCAGATATAGCTTCGTAATTAAAAGCTATTATTGTATAAACAATAGAAAAGAAACACTGTTCTTCAAATTATACTTCATTTCAATTCTAGAAGTGGAAATACTGCAAAACAAAGTGTGAAGGTTCATGGGTTTTCAAATAAGTCCACTTAACTCCACTTATAAAAGATATTTGTATATTTACTATGTCATTTGTTAGTTGTGGCTATACAACATTCATCTAAGTTCAACTAGACATTCACACTTCCCCATTTTTCCCATTTTCCCCATGTTTTGCCACATTGAAGTCTTCTTATTGTAAAACATACTCGTCACAATATGGAGAATAATAACCAGTCAAATTGCGGCATATGGTACCTTTTCCCAGATCGCATCACAAATGGTTTATTCTGTTATCTCCAACTCCCTTCTGTTCGCTTCTTGATCGCGCGCATCTTCGATAAACCATTTATGGGCGGCATGATAAATTGCTTACAAGATATTTTACTGCGATAAAAGTTATATTTAATAGCTACTGAATATTCTCCCTGCCTTGAACCTATCTTAGCTTGACGACCAATAAACTGCCGCTCGCAAATTTGTCCTTGTCACTTCAACTAATGATACTGAATGAATTTGAATATGCTCAAGAGAATCGAGGTCATAAGATATGGCGGGGGAGTTTTAAAATATGTTCTAACGAAGATACAGTCTTCCAATATCGAATATTTACTGTATGAAGTTTGAATTGTCATTTGGGAGGAGAACGGTTGTTAAAGTTTTACTATTATTATATATTTTAAAAACCAATCTTTTTATAAAAGCCATTTTTTTATTTTAATTGTTTCTGGCAAGTTCACAATACACTGTGCTATATACCGTGTGTTCATTTCAAAAGTATCCACCCTTAATAAGCCTTGACCTGATGCGATTATTGCTCTGAGTGAAAACACGTCGATTAAGATATCGAGGGGGAAGTTCAAAAATGGTACCTAGCGAATTTTAGGTTTCATCCCTTCACCCCCCAGCCACCCCACTTAGAAATTTCAAATAGCACCCCTTATCTTATGATACATCATTTAAAAGGGCATAAAGTTCTCTATTCAACCATGATAAAAAATCGATTGATTGGTTCTACAAAAATTGGAAACTTACGGAATCAGAGGAAAAGAATTGAAATGGTTTGAAAACTATTTAACAAACAGGAGACAGAAGGTTAGGATTGGAGAAAATGAGTCAAGTGAATTAATAAACAACTTAGGGGTACCACAAGGTTCTGTTCTTGGACCGGTTTTATTTAATTTGTACATAAAAGATGTTGCTTCACACGTTAAAGCTTGTGATATGCACCTATTTGCAGACGATACACTAATATCAATTGCAGGAGATAACTTACCTCATGTAATCGCGACATTAGACTCCGAACTAGTATCGATATCAAATTGGTATAAAGAAAATAAATTATGTTTGAATGTATTGAAAACAAAAGCTATGGTATTGGGAAATAGAAATTCGGTAAATCTTACACCATACATAGTTATCGATAACACAGTTGTTGAGATAGTGGTCGAATTTAAATATCTAGGTGTCATTTTAGATAATAGTTTGAAATTTACGAGTAATATGGAATATATAGTTAAAAAGGTGATTCGACTTAGGAAGAATATCTAATAAACTTACATTAAAAGCTTGAATATCTTTGTACCATACGATTATAGAACCATATTTTAACTATTGCAGCAGTATAATATTTTTGTGTACAGACAAAGACATTAAAAAGATTCAAGTACAACAAAATCGAGCACTCAGAATTTTATTACAAAGCTCCAGGTTAACCAGTGTCGAGTCCATGCTGAGTAAATTAAATTTTTTTAATGTTAAACAAGGAACGGTATATCAGGCACTCACGTTGGTATATAAATGCATAAATAATAAACTCCCAAATTATATGAGTAATTATTTAACATACAATAGTCAGCAGCATGAATACAATACTCGGCAAAAGGACCACTTCAGATTACCAAAATATACAAAAAGCAGCACTCAAAATTCATTTTATTATAAAGCACTGAAGATGTTTAATACCCTGCCAAGTGATATAAAAAACAGTAGTTCGCTAAGTCTTTTTAAAACATCATGTCGGGTTCATGTATTGGCTAATTTTAAGTAGTTGATAAGTTTATTACTTAGGAAACCAAATTTATTGTGATTATTACTTTCTTTTAACTAAATAAATATTATTCTTATGATAGACTAGAATAACGGCCACCATTATTTGCTAGTAAAAAATACATTCTGTTTTCGAACTCTTCGCGAACGCAAATAATGGTGGTCATTATTCTAGTTTATCTTAAGAACCAATCGATCGTTTTAATTTTTTTTATCATGGTTGAGTAGAAAATTTTATGCCCTTTCAAATGATGTATCACAAGATAGGGGGTGCCATTTGAAATTTCAAAGTGGTGTGACTGGGGGGTGAAGGGATGTAACCTAAAATTCTCTAGATACCAATTTTGAACTTCCCCCGTCAATATCTAAATCGACGTGTTTTCACTCAAAGCAATAATCGCATCAGGTCAAGAGTTATTAAGGGTGGATACTTTTGAAATGAACACACGGTATATAGCACGGTGTATTGTGAAATTGCCAGAAACAATTAAAATAAAAAAAATGGCTAAATCAGTAATATTAAGTTATTTCGTAAAATTTTTTTTTTCAATCAGGTTTCTTGTATTAGCGTGTGTTTATAATGTTCATATAGGTTCCAGAACTGGTGCTCAATAAAATTTTAAATAACGACTATATAATGTATCGTATAAGATAAGATAATTTTGATATAGTTTTAAATTACGTTAATAGTCACCAAGAATCAACTCAGAATAACTAATTTCCCAAAAAGAAACAATAACAATCCACCTGGAAACAAGCTAGAACCAGTCACCCAAAAAAAAAATCTCACCCCAGCACTGTACGATCTGTCTACTACATTATTTATTTCCGCATATTGTTCACACGCCAATCCACCGCCCCATTCTAACCGTAGTTATACGTTATTGTATCGCCCGTAGGTCCCTACGAGCCAGCCGACGCGGCTGTTCAGCTTCATGAATCCGCTAGCGTTCGAGATATGGATATACGTGCTGGCCGCTTACATGCTAGTCTCGTTTACGCTCTTCGTGATGGCACGTTTCTCGCCGTACGAGTGGAACAATCCGCACCCCTGTCACCAGGATTCGGACATTGTCGAGAACCAGTTCTCGGTGTCCAACAGTTTCTGGTTTATCACCGGCACATTCCTACGACAAGGATCCGGACTCAACCCAAAGGTTTTTCAACTTTACTCATTGTTTTACGTTAGACTGCGCCGGTCGATGTCTTTATACTGCAAGCTTGCACGTCCTGTCGTAGTTGCATGTAGTAGTACCCTGTAGTTGCCTTAGCTTATGCTGGAATCTGCGTGTGTGTGTGCGCTAATAATTCGTGTTTTTCCTAAGTGTTTTGCGTGTTATACTTATACATAAATGAAAATACAACCGGCGCATCCGCCATTTGTGAAATTTTGCAATAACTTGGGTTAGAATTACATCAGATTCTTCAACTCGATTTTATTTTATAGCTCAATCTCTGCTACGTATGCCTCATACGTTTCAGAATTGTTCAAAGTCTGTTAATATTTCATATCAATACTAAACATAAATAGAAAATTTAGCTGCGGAATGCTGGTTTTCAATGTGCATTTGTGTAAAATCATTGGATTAGTGGTTGACCCACGAAAAGCTATATTATGCAATGCCAGCAATTCCTTGGCGTTTATGTTTTCTTCAGTTTTATACAATAAGGTTGTAAATAAGATTTTGATGGAAGCGGATAGATCTAATAATATGGAGTTAGCAGATTTTCCGATTAGTGGTGAACACTAAATTAAGCTTGCTTGATAAACCCAAAAAGTATTTAAAAAGTATGCCCGATTTTGTTATATAAATATTCAAACTATAATAACAGTTTCAACAGTTTATTTATTATTATTGTACAAACGTAAGCTCTGAGCGTATAAAACTTAGAAATATCAAAAAACTTTTACAAATTTAGCATCGTAAATTTGTAGACACATAGATTATTTTGCAGATCGTTCAATTTTAAATGCTAATCCCGAAACCCGTTTTAAATTGCCAAGAATTTCCATGGGACTTCCAAATGCTTGTTCGTGGTTCTGTTATCTTATTGACTCATTTTGCCAATATTTTTTGAGTCGGTAATCTGTCGCCGGCTATCCAAATTTCTTTGGCGAGGCATAATCGCCGTGTCGTTATATGTATTGTGTCCGTAAACACTGTTCTCCTAGTAATAACTAATGCACGTGCGATCCGCCACTACTTGCAGCGTCGCTGTCGATCCCTTCCCCCGCTCGCCCGAAAGACCAAAGAGTGCCGCGTCAATTGCAGCAATCATGAGATGCTTCAACTCGATCTTTTGTAGGGAAAATGCAAGATAAACAATGATTATGTAATAAGATTTAAACCTATGAATTAGTGGGTATCCTATAGTCTATATTTCAATATTCTAGCTCTTCTAATAAAGGAATTGCTGGCATTGCATAATATAGGTTGTTGTGGGTCAAGCACTAATGCAATGATTTTACAATAATGCACATTGAAAGAGCTAGCATTCCGCAGGTGATTTTACTTTTTAATTCGTTGAAATCTATATATTATTTCCGGAGTAATTAATTTCTAAAGTTAAACGAATAAAATTTACGGGGCAAAAACAGCGCCAATCCGTCTTAATTTGGAAAAATCGGGAAAACGCCAACATATTTTATGAGTTGTAGCATATTAATCAAGGACAGGATCAGAACTTTTCCAAATTTTTTCGCCCCTAGATTTGCGGGAAAATGGACTTCAAAAAAGGGGACATAATATATGGCCAATCTATTGCAATCATTGATAGATTCTGATGATTTTATCACGACTGTGTAAAGGCTGTTTTGCACTGCAATGTTTTCGTAATTTTTGCTTATCCATCCAGTACCTCGATGTTTTTCTTAATTCATGTTTTTATCTGCTTGCATGTGCTCACAATTTCAGTATTTTACGTGTTATAAATACTTATTTATAAACGGAAATTGTACGAATCTGCTTCTATTATAAGCAGGTGTGCTTTTGCGAATAAATGGCTTGGTTGAGCTTGAAGTAAGATCGATCGATGTGAGTAAAGTGTCAACAGCCCAGCTCGTTGATAGTGTTTGCCGGTCTTGTGTAACAAAAAGCTCTCATCTTATTTTAATTGCTTGTTAAGCTGTGTAAAGCCACATAAGCTGCCTCGCTGCACCAGACGATGGAAAGCTTAAAGAGAAAATTTGGTTTGAAAATTATCAAAGTCGATTAATTTGTAATCTACAGTGAAAATTATGACTAGCTATTTTTGGCACAGATTATAATGTTGTATTCATGAATAGAAATTTTGCCAAACAACCGGCGTATCCGCCAGTGGTAAAATTTTGCAATAACCGGGTTAGTATTAAACTATTGAGTCTTGAACTCAATTTTATATTATAGCCCAATCTCGTCTACTTATGCCTCATGCGTTTCAAAATTGTGCTTGTGCAAAATCTATTAATATTTTATATCAATACTTAAAATACAAAGAAATTTTACCAAACAACCGGCGCATCCGCCATTTGTGAAATGTTGTAATAACTCGAGTTAGAATTACACTAGGATCTTCAACCAAATTTTATGTTATAGCCCAATCTCTTCTACATATGCCTCATACGTTTCAGAATTGTGGAAAATCTGTTAATATTTTATATCAATACTCTTAACATAAAACGAAATTTGCTAAACAACCGGCGCCTCCGCCATTTGTGAAATTTTCCAATAACTTGTGTTAGAATTACACTAGGTTCTTCGAACTCAATTACATATACGATATACCCCGATTGGTACATTTTTTCAAGGAACCAAACCCACTCAAATACAAACTATTCTCGTTTCTGACGCCGCTCGCGCTCGAGATATGGATCCAAGCCGCCATTGCCTACATCCTGGTCTCCATAACCCTATGGATCGTGGCCAGATTCTCGCCGTACGAATGGGAAGGCCCGCCGCTTTGCGAGGAATGCCTAATCAAAAAGTATGAAGTCGTATACGGCGAATGTTTCCATACGTGCCGCAACGACAGCAACGAAAACAACGATAACGACTCCCAGATATCCGGTCGCGAATCGTACGGTGCCTGTGGGGAGAAACAGCCGTCTCTGTGCGACGACGAAATAGAATTTTTGCCGGACCCTTGCTCCTCGCACGAGCACGACGAGGAGATCGCCACCCTGGACGTACTGCAGAACAATTTCACGGCGTCGAACAGTTTCTGGTTTGCGATCGGGTCGCTTATGCAGCAGGGTTCTGATTTGAATCCCAAGGTATTGTTTTGATACACGGTGATGTTTAGGCGATAGGGGAGCTAATATCCTGCAGGGAGTTGAGTGTTGCGCTTATTAGTGGAGTCAGATTAGATACAAAGGTGTACCTGTGGTATCTTGGATAGTCGTTGGAACTATGCCGGTTTTAGTTGTTGCAAATTTGCAGAATCAAAACCGTTGTACCTTACAAATATTATAACAGTTTTATAACCCCATCTTCAATTAGAATGATAGAAAGTTATGCAAGTATTCTTGTAAAAGTTATAAGTATTTTAGTCGACCAGTAGACGAAGTGAATTATTTTGAAGAACAAATTGTATTAGTTATTGTTCGATATACATATAGTTTACTTATATTTTTATCTATTTTTATAGATATAACGATAGAAACAGAACAATCAACATGTATTTTAACTACTGAAGTACCTAACCGCTTGAATTTAAATCAGCATTACTGTCACTTTCATTTGATACTTGGATAATAATTGGAGGAATATCTTCAGCAATTTGAGCTTGTTTCCACAATGAACTTGTCTGTTTTTCACCGAAGCGCATTCCTTGTCATTATGTGGAATTTACACAAGTATTCTGTATCCAAATTTAACAAATAAGTACAACTTACAACTATATACTATAGCGGGTTCCAACGAGTTCCAAGAAACTAATTTAACTGTGTATTTGAAATCGTTATTTGACACTGAATTATTTAGTATGTGCTATATATTCGCTAGTTATTTTTTGAAATAGTATTGTACTATGTAATGAGATCTAGTGGGAAATTGGACATTTATAAATGCAGGACAAAGTTTTGTATTCAATTGCACCAGAATTTTAACAAAAACCCCGACAAATTCCTTAGTATATTTTACTGAAATTAGTTATTGTAGCTTGAGTTTACTAAATTAGGTATGTGCATTTTTAAATAGGACGAATGTAATTAAATTTACGCCAGTCGAAAATAAACGTGTACTACAATGTACATATTATATTATATTATTAATATTTTAAATGTATGTATATCGTATTAAATCGCACGTGCATGCTAATCAATAGTAGATAATAATAATACTCGTATGACTCGTGTATATAATATTATAACTCATGTGTACATCAATAAATTAGGCAGCTTTGATTCGCTTTTATTGTAATTAAATACTGATTATATTGATGAAGAGGGGATAGAATTATATAAACTAATTGTAATTGTTATTCGCAGGCTACTTCTACCAGAATAGTAGGTGGAATATGGTGGTTTTTCACATTGATAATCATATCGTCGTACACTGCCAACCTAGCTGCCTTTCTGACAGTCGAACGCATGATCACACCGATCGAAAGTGCTCAAGATCTTGCGGACCAAACAGATATTTCGTACGGAACGCTGTCAGGTGGAAGCACGATGACTTTTTTCAGGGTAAGCACTTCTATTTTGTATTAATCTGTTAAAATATGTCGATATTATTATATTTCTATACTGTAACAAACTTTTCTAGTGTGTGAAATACATGAGGAAAAAATACATAACTTACAATCGGTTACAAAAGTATTGAGCCCTGTGCTTGAAGGACCAAAACTCTAAATGGCATGACAAAAAAATTACATAAAGTGCGTTATACACCTGAATTATTTCTACATAACTGGAGTTTTCTCCTATCCCCACGTAACAAGAAAATTTAAATTTTTGTCCACCTTACTTACTAGTGACTTTAGAGTCACTTCTACAGATTTGCGTTTTTATTTTCTTGTTTTTTTGTAATAAAGTCTGTAAGCGAACTTTTTATGGGCGCGGATATCTAAGAAACGAACAATAGCAAGACAATCCTTATTTATTGTGATATTCATCCATTGGTGTATAATAACATTAAAGTTATTTGGCAATTTTTCAGTTGTTGATGATATTACGCAACATAGTCTTGCCATATCTCTTTTGACAGCAGTGCTTCGTTGCATAAATTTAACATACCTTTAATTTTAAATGTATTGTGGCTTTCTTCAACTTTATTTTTACGTAAGCTCAGATTAATTCAATTGCATTAAACTCGCAATGGGCTACTGGTAACCACAATAATTTTACTTCATTGAATCTGTTTTTTTTGCTATAAAATCTAATAGAAATACCTTCTTTTGATGGTGATTTTTGTTAAATACGACAGCTACGCTATAGTTAATTGAAAAAAAAATCTTACATTAATAATAAATTGTTTTACTTCCTTGGAATAATACTTCAGCATTTTTGCTGAAAACTCGCGCAAGAAACTTTATTCAAGAAATTAGTTATCGATGGAATATTTATGTACATATTTATATAATCTTGAGTTTACCAAAACTCTAAAATTGAAAAGAAATGTTTGTTTTCTTAAACTTAGTATAAGGATTCTCTACAGGACAAACATAGTTCTTTTGGATTTACTTTTTAAATACTAAATCATTTCATAATTGCTTGATAGTCATAACAAAATCTTGTATCTTAATAACCGGCTCAAAGATTGAACTAATTTAAGAAAGCTGTAAAAGCTGAAATCGTTTTCAGCTTTTAGTGAATTGTCTGAAATTAGTAACAATAGATACATTTAACTTGGTTAAAAAACACATATATGTGACCCCGCACGAGAGAATGGCCCTAACTACCATCTACCGTGTCGATAATATTAACTCCTGTGTTTGAAGGCCCATAACTCTGAAACTACCGAACAGAAAAAATTTAAATAAAGTGTTCATTCTCCTGAATCATTTCTACACAAGTTTTTTGACTGTCAAAATTGTTTGCCTCTTTTTCTTTCAATGCACTTACTACAAAAATTTCAGCTTTTTTTCAGGTTGCATTTAGCGTCTCTTTTATAGATTGGCGTTTTTGTTTTCTTCAGTTTTTATGTAATAAAGGTTTACCATTTCCTGCTAGGTCCTTGGTGTACCTTTTTGTTAATAATTAACTCCAAAGTTTTTTTGTCATAAAAAATAGGGAGGTGTGCCTCTTACTTTCGGCCAAACGGGGTTAGGCACACCAAGTTATTATGAGAGAATGTGTATGTATTTCTATATAAGTGACAAAAGAATGAGAGATGTTTTATGAGGGTACTATGACACAGTATTTTCCTTTTATTTAAATCATTTTACATTACATATAAATTATTCGTAGTGATGTTTTATGAGGGTACGATTTTGTCGCTGGCGCTCTGATTACAATACTTTTGCAAGCGATAGTTGCAAAGCGCATCCGCCATTTTTGTCACAAAACTTTGTATCGGTCTTAGTATGGTAAGAATCATGCTAGAGTCTGAAACCTTGTTTCCTCCTCTGGCTGTCCACTTTATTCTATATATTATGGTATATATATATATATATATATATATATATATATATATATATATATATATATATATATATATATATATATATATATATATATATATTTTTAAATAGTGTAAGGCCCAGTTATTTCACTTAATTTTGTTATATCTAGCAATGGTTTGAATTTTCTCTATCCGTGTAAATAATACCACCACAAATAACACCCCCGATTCAAACCTTGTTTCAGGACTCGAAAATCGGCATCTACCAGAAGATGTGGCGCTTCATGGAGGGCAAACAACCGCCCGTCTTCGTATCCACGTACGACGAGGGCGTCCACCGCGTCCTCCAGGGCAATTACGCCTTCCTGATGGAGTCCACCATGTTGGACTACGCGGTCCAACGCGACTGCAATCTGACGCAGATCGGCGGCCTGCTCGATTCGAAAGGTTACGGCATCGCGACGGCCAAGGGCAGCCCTTGGCGCGACAAAATTTCCCTGGCCATACTCGAGCTGCAGGAGAAGGGCGTCATCCAGATACTCTACGACAAATGGTGGAAGAACACCGGCGACGTTTGTAATCGCGACGATAAAAGCAAGGAATCGAAGGCGAACGCGCTCGGAGTCGAGAACATCGGTGAGTTTTGAGTATGTGTGTGGATGGGTGGATGAGAATGTGTGTGTGTGTGTTAGGGGTAGGGGGGGAGAGGTAAAACACTTCGGTTACTCGGGAAATGAATGTGTGCCGTTTGGTAGCAGTTTTATGGTAACCAGAAGGGTGACATGCTCAGATAACTTGCGTGTAAGATAGTAAATGGGATGGAGTAAGAGGTTGGCTTATGGTGTTGAAATGTTGAGGAGGAATGTGGGTTAAAACGGTGTAAGGTGAACTCGTTTTATATAGAGTTTGTTCCCCCGATTGCCCTAACTATACCTATAATGGATATGTTACGAGCAAACCCCGAATTTGTACAATGTTCGCATTGAAGATTGAAAGTCTATTAAATCATCCTGTGCTCGCATGTGCACTTTGTTGAAGAGCAATGACAACATTCCTTTTTTCGGATGTCCCACTTCTTTAGCTATGATTGACAATTTTCCAAAAACTATTTTAGCACTTCTCTTATTATGTTAGCATAATTTTCCTTCAAATTATGCTCTAGTTTATGGATAGTGGATACCCCCATGTCCAGATTCAATATAAGCCTTCTGTATTATTTCAAATAATTCAGAGTTATGAACGTATTATTTTATCGTAATGATGACATGCGTTAATAGGGCTTGAAAACAGATGCTGTTTGACTTTTTTAATTAATCCAATATTTCGCTAAAAATTTTAGCTTCTTCAGGGACAATTAATAGTCCTAAAACATAAATACACGTAACGTTAACCACGGCATTTTGTACACACGAGGTGCCATGCAACAGAATGATAGAAACTCAAGTTTCTATCCCAGTTTCAATCATTATGTTGCACTGGCACCTCGTGTGTACAAAATGCCGTGGTCAGCGTTACGTGTATTTATGTTTTAGGACTATTAATTGTCCCTGAAGAAGCTAAAATTTTTAGCGTAATATTAGATTAATTAAAGAGTCAAACAAACAACAACTGTTTTTAAACCCTGTTAACCCAAAAAAAAATATATCATCATTATTAATATATCAACGGGCTAAATTTTCCTACACTTAATAGTATTACTTTATGTTATATTCACCCGTTTTAGTACTTTATAGTCTGTCGCTGTTTTTATTTTGCTATTTTTTGTGTGAATCACTTCATTAATAATAGTTCTATAATATTCGGTTTTAATGCGGAAACTGTTTAAACTCAACTAACTTTTACTTTAAATAAGTCTTATATTGCTGCGACCACTACAAAACAGTTTAAAAATTATAACATGACCTCACTGCTTCTGAATGTCAAGAACGCACAGGCGCAACAGTACTATGTTGATATTGTACAAGACTCACTGTAGAATGTTGACATTGTACATGTAGCGCCGTACAAAATCCGTCAAATAACTAAATATCGAACTTTGTACGGGTCGTGCTAGTATTGTCAGCATTGTACAAAAAAATTGTACAATGTCGACATTGTACAATTTCGGGCTTTGCTGGTAACAGATATAAACTGCTGAAAAAAATTAGGGGACACTTTTTTCGAAACCTGTAACTTTTTAAATAATAGTTCAAATCAAATCACATTTGGTATACTTCAACGGGGCGCGCCGACGCATGATGCATATTTTAATCTGTTTCTTACAGTTTGATCAGAAATATCTATTCCATGTGCTCATCTTAGGTCGTTTAGGAGGTCTCGTGCTGTGGCAGTAACTATACCTGACGTAGAAAGGAAAGGACAAGGAATAGGTCTTGCTTTTCAGTAGTTTTTCGATTTCGACCTTGTCTAGCTCTTCTAACATATTGGTCAGTCTCAAGAAATCGATTCCATAAACGCTGAATAATAGAAGGGGAAACTCGAAGGTCCCTGCTAACATGTCGTATAGAGTGGCCATGCTGAATAAGGGCGACAGCACGAGCAATTTGCACTTCACTAAGATGCCTCATTTTACTTCTAATGACGTTTCTAATCAACGAAAATTGATAACTGAGTTCATTTGTCATCTTTAGTAGGCTTTCATACGTGAATTCAAAGCATACTTGACAGTTTTTCCATTTTGTTTTGCGTTATATTTTTTAAGTGTAACTTAAAAGAAAACTAAAAGTTGTAATACTGTTTTTGTAATTTTCTTTAGTTATATATGCCCTTACAGCATACCAAATTTGATTTGCCTAGAAATATTATTTGACAAGTTTCAGGTTTCGAAAAAAGTCTTCCCCTAATTTTTTCGATCAGAATATATGGTGGAGTCGCCGGTTGCTCTATAATCCTGTAAAAATGGAAACCAAAAATGACAGACATATTACATTAGTCATCCTCCATTGTGATGTCTAATGTAATTTTGTTTGTCATTAAATAATAAACTGTATTAAAAACACAACCAAAAATGCCGGTTCTACAAAAATATATATCTGTATGATTCTATTTTCTGTTTCAATCGTTTTTTACTTTATCATACGCAGTATGTAAAGTATTGTAATCGTGCCGAAAAAAAAAAATGAGATTTTAGCGGAAATAGGTCTTTATGGGTCCCCTGAACATTTTTGACCAAGGTACAAAAAAATGTCTGTGTGTGTGTGTGTGTGTGTGTGTGTGTGTGTGTGTGTGTGTGCGTGTGTAAACGATTTTTGTGACGACGATTCCGGAGAAACTACTAAAGGTAACGGGACGAAAGTTTATATTTAGAAGTTTTATGACAAAACTTAGAGCTGAAAAGCTTTTGGTTCAAAAGGGTCGAAAGGAACTGGTAGTTTATTCTAAGCCTTTTTCAATGATTTTGCAAATGCGCCGCCATTTCTGTAATTTCGACAAAATAGTTAAATAATAAATTAAACTAGAGGAAATTTTGAATAATTTATGCCTATGACTTTTTTTTGGTAAAATTAATAGTTTAGCTTTAAGAGCAAATTCTATTTGATCGAGATCGATCGCATCTGCATTGATATGAAATTACATTCCGGAGAAACTACTAAAGGTATCGGGCCGAAAGTTCATATTTAGAAGTTTCATGACTGAACTTAGAGCTGAAAAGCTTTTGGTTCAAAACGGTCCAAAAGAAGTGGGTATTTACTCTTAGCATTTTGCAACGATTTTGCAAATTAGCTGCCATTTCTATAATTTCGTCAAAATAGTTAAATAACAAATTAAAGTAGAGGAAATTTTGAATAATTTATGCCTATGATATTCTTGGGTAAAATTAATAGTTTAGCTTCAAGAACAAATTCTATTTGATCGAGATCGGTTGCATCTGCATTGATATGAAACTACATAGTAGCCTGGATTTGAAAAATATTTTTTGTGCTGTCACCACAGAAATGTCTATGGCTGTCACACTCGAAAACGGCTGATTTCATCACAGTTTGGAGAACCGTTATGTTGCCGTTCTAGTGCGGCAAAGTACAAAATACAAAATTCAAATAAAATAAGATCACCAATTTGATCGTTTGTTGATACGAAATATCAACCCGTTGTTATATCTAATTGTAAAAACGATAAATTGAGAAAATTGTAAATAAAGTATAGCGATGAGTGTAGTTATATTCTAGTATGTTGGTACGGATGTGACATCTACAGTGTCATGAACGAATATAAATCTGTCAGACTTTGAATTAGCTTTTTAAACGTGACGTTTCGTGGAAGTGGTATCAACCTATCATTTTCTATACAGAAATATAACTATTTTTGAATTTTTTAAATACTTATTTCTCAAAAAGCAACACAAAAAACATTGATGTCACTCCTGTCGGAAACTACATAGCACGACTCGCTCACATGTTACGGCGACCGACGCTCCGCCATCGGTGACCCGCCGCATCACCGCTCGTCGCGCTATTCCGAACTTTCGGCACTTGTGAGATAAATAACTATTATTCTGATGACAGTAGGTAGTGTCAAATGCTGATCCTTTGACAATACCTACTATTGATACTATTGACTATCAAAATATATGTCAAATCCAGGCTAACTAGTTTAATTTTAATGCAGACACGATTTATCTCAATCAAATAGATTCTCATGCAGCTAAACTATTAATTTTATATTTTGTATGATAAAGTTATGTGTCTGGCCACATCAGATTGTTTACTTTATCATGCGTAGTATGATACGTGACGAAACTTCATGTTTAGAAGTTTTATGACCAAACTTAGAGCTGAAAAGCTTTTCGTTCAAAATGGTCCAAAGGAACTGGATGTTTGGAGCCGCCATTTCTGTAATTTCGTCAAAATCAGCTAAATTATTAATTTTACATATAGTATGATAAAGTCATGATAGAGAACAAAAAAAAACAGTGCAAACAGCAATGTTTTACTCCCATTACTACAATCCTTTTTATTACAATTGGGTAGTTCCAAACAATCCGTTCGCTTTGTTTATAGGTATGCTATCTATGTACAAGTTTAAATTCCCAATTTGCGTTCTATCCAAATAATCTAGTACCTAAATTTAAAAAGTTAATTAGTTTTCAAACTATTTCAAAGCAACAACAACACCTTCAACAAAATATTAATAGAAATTTTTATTAATTAAACCATTAAACGTGTTACATGACCTAAACAAACATATAATAAGTAATTACTTATTTCGTATTCTTGCATGAAAATCACGTACGTGTACATTGAAGGGATTTTAATTATGTTGCTTGATCCCATTTTAATGGGAGTACACACAATTACTATACGTACAAACTTTAAAGCCTCTTCTCTAAATTAATATGCAGCTGAGAGCAAATAGTTTACTCACCGCAATTTACATTTATTACGGATCTTAACGTTGATATTATTTAACGTATGCAGCGAGAGCTCTATGCAGTCCTCAAGCACTTGATAAACAACAACAAATCCGACGACGACGTTAACTAAACAAGGACAGAAAACAACAACAACTTTGATGTCCTAATTTCTAAATCACTACTATTAAATAATAATAATAATAATTCACTGTTCAGAAGAACAGTTTCTTTTTATTTGGGTGTTTCAGGCCAGAATAATGATTTTTTTAATGGAGATGGTATGAGTTCAACTGTTATCCTCAAAGGTGGTGTATTAATGCCAAAATCGCCAATCTCTGCTGCTACAATTAATTGTAATATAGGAACGATGTAAAATATGTTATTTTCTTGTGTAAAGACAGCAATAGAGCCATATTACTTCTAAGCATGTACACAATTCCGACACACATGTCTGATTTAAGGGCGTGCTATATTTACATGTACGTAATTCCAACACCCCTAAATTTGTAAATAATAGTGGTTAAAAGAGTAGTACACCGTATTATTATGAAAATATAAAATCAACTTGTAGCATAATACTCAATTATCAAGATCAGTCAAACTTCTAAGTTGTATTCTGACCGTTAGAACATTGGTAGAATAAGAAACGATTGTGGTTTGATAACTGTAACGACAAACTTTATAAATCGTAAAATGTTTAAATTCTAAAGTCTGGAATCTTCGCAATATATAAGGGTTTGTTGTTCTATTTTGTAGGTGGAGTGTTTGTCGTGTTGCTCTGCGGTCTGGCGTTGGCCATACTGGTGGCGATATTGGAGTTCTGCTGGAATAGCAAGAAAAATGCCCAAACGGATCGACAGTCACTGTGCAGCGAAATGGCCGAGGAATTGAGGTTTGCGGTCCGTTGTCACGGCTCCAGACAAAGGCCCGCCCTGAGACGGTCCTGCGCTAGATGTAGCCCGGCCACAACGTACGTGCCAGCCGCACTCGACCTACCACATCTGAATGGGGTGAGTGATACATTGAGTAATAATAAACAAGCATTTTTCGGCCAATCTAAAAGTGGAACAGTCCGAAATGTTCGGTATAATCGCGATCGGACTTTTTGACATTCCTATAGCTTAAGAAGAGGCGAATCGAATAGTGGTTGTTTTATTAAGATTGAACAAAGGGTCAACGAGATACAGCCTATTGAATATCCCCATTTTTGGTAATATTTCGTGTCACCTAATCAATTATTAATTAATTACGGATACTAATCGACATATTTCGGATCGGACTTTTCCACTTTTAGATTGGCGTAAGAATGCTCGTTAGAACGGTGTTAGTTTCATTGCGATATCTCTCAGGGTACTCGAGTAATTAGCATTTTTCTATACACGTAATTTCCCATATGGGGAGCTGGAAGCCGACCGTACAAATTAAGAACGCAAACTGTCGCATAACACGCCGATCTTTGTCTATGCCTGCTACCTCAAGGCAATACAATTGCGATCGGACTTGTTGACATTCGTATAGTTTAAAAAGCGGGCAATCCGGTGAATTGAAACCCCCGTTTGTTGCTAATATTCCGTGTCACCTAATCAGTTATAAATTAAAGTTATTAGAATTAATCTTTATAACTTTTTCAAAAGTTGTTCTATTTTCTATCATATATCAAATTGAAGGTTGAAGGATTGTATAATTGTTTGGTTATGATTTCGAAACATGCATTGAAGTACTTAAATTTGTGTTATGATTGCTTATAATATACACAATTTAATAATTTCAACAAATGCGAATATTTATTAAATAAATAAGTAAAAAGTATAAAGGTTTCAATGCTTTAACACGTTAGTAAGTAATCGTGAAAATACAAGTATTTCCAACAGGTTTTGAGATAACGCAGGTATCTCTGGCTAATTTTACTACACTAGTAAGGGCAATATTGTTTTGCTAATTAAATTTTGTTATGAAATGGTCCAAATTTTATGCGGTGATTAACGCATATTATATTATCATATTATATTATAATCAGAGCCGAGCAGAGATCGGGCAATTCAAGTTTTTTCGGGGTTATTCCAGTGGCGGGTAGACCGAGAAGTGACTAGGGTCACGCGCGCAACCACATCGGTCCTATTCGCTGTTTTCTTTCTTTTCGGTGCTGGTTATTGTACGTTTAGCCGTTAATAGTATGATATATTGATATTGCATATTAAATTATGTAGAATAAAAGCTTTGTGCAAAAACCTTGCAACATTTACATATATTTTTATATATTAATTATAGAATGCAAAGAATTATTAAAATAACCTTGCCTTAAAGAACAACTGTAATTTATTCATAGCAATTTTTAATTTTTAATTTCAGACGTTAAATATTTCGAAGGGCATAACATCAAAGTGAGAGAGTCGATAGCAAAATTTACCAAAATAGTAAATAAATTGAAATCGGTTCCGGGAGAAATGTGTGAACATTAAACTAATAAAGTTGACGTTATATTAGATAGAAATCCCGATCTCAGAATAGTTCAAGAATTTTGTATGACAAATAATTTTACAAATTGCGAAAAATATCAATTACATGCGCATTGCTTTACTTATGCCCCATTAATAAGCTGTGACGTTGAGAGCAGCTTTTCGACTTGGGTTATACGGCAATTTATGTAATTTGACACAGACAGTTCTAGAGCGCGGTTTGTTTTCATTGGAAGGTTTCATTTCACATATGTTCGATTGGCCAATCAAACGACGTCTTTACGTCGTGTGATTGGCTATAACAAATCATGCATTAATAGAAATCATGCATTAATAGAGTTATTTAATAAAGGATTTCCTATTCACTAACCTATTCACTACGATCGACGGAAAAATTTTGTAACCAACTCGAATATTAAACGGCAATTAATGATCTCGACAACTAACGCGCTCGCTTCGCTCGCGCGTTAAACAGTCTCGATCATTAATGCTCTTTTTAATATACTTGTTGGTTAAATAACTATTAACTTCTAAAAGAACATCATTGACTATCGAAAATTTGGAGAAATTTAGTAATAGCAAATGTTAACAGTAATATCTTGTTAAATAAATAATTATTTTTAATACAAATTATTGCTAAAATTATTTGATATTATAGGGACAAGTTATTTACGCACTATCCGTCCGTCGAGTGTAGTATAAAACAAAGCGTACGTCACTGTCGTCGCTGTACTTGGTCGCCTGAGTCATGCCTGTGTATTCGATCGTTGAATCGCCGAGACTTTTACTGTCATTCTTTCTCGTGGCGGCATATCGAATTATTTCAAGGGCCAATGTTACTACGGTTTCGAGGTAAGCGCACTTCTTTGGAGTACGGTGTTATATACGAAGGTGCTATTGCTGAACAAACGCCTCTCCATGCCTCAGGTGTCACCAGTTGCCCAAGTTCTGCTCGGATTTGATTATAATAGACAAAAATCTACACTTCAGCGGAAAAATACGAGAAGGTCAATCAGTAATTATACTTTTTGTGTTTTTTGTCACAAAAGTAACTGTAATTTCGACAATTTTTTGTAGATAAGTAACGTGGTACGTCTTCATGACGTCTCACATTTGTGCAAGTAGTTTTTTTATATTTTATTTCCAAAAGTAATTCTTGTCCCCGTTTGACATTTTACAATTATGGTAAGCCTATTCATGGCACAAGTAAAGATTGCTTAATTTGTAAGAAACGGATTATGAAACGTATCTACCACGCTCGGAACACTAGGAGTTGTATCTTCGGCGACACAAATGCACCCCTACTTATCTGTTCCATTTCTTAGCAGCTGACGTGTACTAGAGTATCTGCGCATCACCTGTTTTGTTTGAATAGCTCTATCTCATTCTGAACTTTCGTCACCTCATCGATTTCTTGCAGGGCAAAAATTGTACAAACCACCTTAGCAACGCAAATTGTCGCATAACACGATCGTAACTGAACAATGATTGTTGAATACGTATTTCTATATGTTCCAGGAGGGCGTCATGCTTCCCATGACCGATATGAAAAAGGTGCCACTGACTTACGACGAAGACACATAGCGGAAGCAGCACGGCACTGGCGGATCCACGTATTCGCGATCGTCCAGTGCGATTCGCGACTGTTGCGGCGGGCCTTCGAACAGCAAACACCACCGTTCGGCCACGCTAAACTATAAAACAGTGTCTCCTCAGTGTCCGCCGTATCTACCGAAGAGCGCCACCCTCGGCAGAGGCTTGCAGATGGGCACCTGCGACGTCGTTTCCCAGATACATCATCCGGATTTCCAGGACAGGATCCTGTGGAAGTTCGAGTGTGACGTCGTGGGTGCGAACAATCCGGACGTGGTGACCACGAGAACTACTAGCTCGGTGCGAGATACAATTGTAAGCAGAACGACCACAATGTGATATTTAGGTAGGATTGATAAATTATTGTAATACTAATACTAATACAAGAATACTTAATACTAATAGTGAAATTATGATTCGCTGATTTGATGTCGGTGTGTCATACGATTTGTATAAAAAATTCGATTGTCCAATGTTTGTATTAAAAAAAAATGAAAATGAAAATCGTTATGTATGTGTTTGAAGTTGAATTGAACAAACACAGCAGAGTCAGTCGGATCAATTGGGATTTTTGTAATGCGTTTTTTGGGTTAGACTGGAGGATGTTATTATGTGATGTGGGTAAGTTGTAGATACCAACAACCCTTCGTGAGGGTTGTTTGGCACAACAGCAGCTTGTCAGTTTTGTACTTTATCATACGCAGTATGATGAGAGAAACTACTAAAGGTATCTGGAGAAAGTTCATATTTAGAAGTTTCATGACCTAACTTAGAGCTGAAAAGCTTTTGGTTCAAGAAGAACCAAAGGAACTGACTATTTACTCATAGCATTTTTCAACGATTTTGCAAATGAGCCGTCATTTCTGTAATTTCGTCAAAATAGATAATTAATAAATTAAAGTAGAGGAAATTTTGTATAATTTATGTCTATAACATTTTTTTTTTGGTAAAATTAATAGTTTAGCTGCAGGAGCAAATTCTATTTGATCGAAATCGTGTCTGCATTAATAGTAGGTAGCCGGGAAATTTTGAAACTTTTGACAGTATTCAGAACGTCAGCGGTTGCGAAACGTCAATTCAACACGCAAATGCATGGAGAATGTGATGAGGAGGAGAAACGCGCGCGCACGTACGCTATGTGAAACAATATTGAAACAGCTTGGTGTTTCCATGGTGTTTACAAAGTCAATGTGTATTTCAAGTGCGGATTGCGGATAGCAATATTGTTATGCATTTTTCAAGGATTTTGCAAATGAGCCGCCATTTCTGTAATTTCGTCAAAATGGTTAAATAATACATTAAAGTAGAGGAAATTTTGTATAATTTATGTCTATGACTTTTTTGGTAAAATTAATAGTTTAGCTGTAGGAGCAAATTCTATTTGATCGAGATCGTGTCTGCATTAATATAGGATTTGCCAGCTATTTTTATTCTAATGACAGTAGGTAGTGTTAAAGGCTGATTTTTTGGCAATACCTACTGTCAATATCTGTCAAATCATGGCTAATTCGTTTTATTTTAATGCATTATATATTATATGATAAAGTCATGTGCCTGGTCACATCAGATTTTTTTTGTCAGGTATGGAGGGAAAAATAATATAGAAATTTGACAAGGTTGCGTTGTGCGGTGTGCCAAACAACTCCCACGAAGTGGTTGTTGGTATAACTAACCTAAATGTTAAATCCAACTTATTTTATTTCCAATTACTTACCTAGTACTTAATTTACTTATTATCAGGTCCGGTGCGTGATATTTTTCTTGTGTGTGCGAAAAAGCTTCTGGCGCCTTTCGGAAAAAATTCAGTTGCCAATTTACTCGTTTTGTAGCACGATTAAAATACTTACGTTGTTATCAAACGGCTCTAAAATATAATCTGAAATTTTATAATTTGCATGTAGAATTGAAATACTACAAGGCAATACATAAACATAGTTTTTTCTTAAATCAACATGAGATGTCACAAAATAATGTAAAACCCCCTTAATAACAAAATTTGTACGAGTTTTTATTCCATTGCGAAGTTTTAACTTCGGAGTTTTGCTGGTTAAAAAAGCAAGGCTCTGTTGGAAAAACTACCATCAAAATTTTGGCTATAAAGTTATTTAGAACTTTTTCATAGATTTTCAGATTTTTCTAAAATATAAAATACCAAGTTGGCATCTTGTGATGTCAAAATATCTATATACAGTATGTTCATTTTAAAAGTATCGATTTGCTAGATGAAAATACATTCTGTTTTTGGACTCTTCGCGTACGCAAATAATTGTTTTTTTACCATGGTTGAGTGAGAATTTTATGCCCTTTCAAATGATGTATCACAAAGTAGAGGCTGCCATTTGAAATTTCGAAGTGGGTGGCTGAGGGGCGAAGGGATGAAACCTATATTTCTCGAGGTATCATTTCTGAACTTCCCCCTCGATATCTAAATCGACGTGTTTCCAATCAAAGCACTAATCGCATCAGGTCAAGAGTTATTAAGGGTTGAGTTATTTCATACATTCCATCTTCTGTGTAGTCTATCTTAAGAACCAATCGATCGATTTTATTTTTTTATCATGGTTGAGTAGATAGTTTTGTGCCCTTTCAAATGATGTATCACAAGATCAGGTCAAGAGTTATTGAGGGTGGATACTTTTGAAATGAACACACTGTATAATTGGGAAACTGTTTGTGTGACATTGTCAGGTAATAATACTTTGATTTTAACTACCGTTATTGTTATAATTAATGTCTTTGACAAGATATTCGCTTATTTATATGGTTATTCTTGCTACTACACATGATGCAGTCAATATAATAGTAGCTAACCTAAATTATCACTAGAATTATTTATTAACTTTATTAGAATAGAAACTCCGCGAATTTTTAATTTTAGGATACCAAAGCAAGAGATCGCTGTGCTGGTAACGTCAAGGCATTTAAAAAGGTTTTTCATAAAACTTATCACTTTGAACTTGTATCTACAACAATTCTAAAAGATGAGTCGTCTTTTTGTTACAAAATTCCATCAAAATAATAATAAAAGCCCCCATTGCATATGTATAGTCGTTAAGCGGGCGTGACGGGTGTGACACGTTACTGCGGAATAACCTACAACTAGGAGTTTGGCATTTTTGAAAAATCACTATAGAATACTTTCCTCTGTGTACCTCAATCCGTGGAGATATACTGTATAATTTATTTGTAAGGAACAAATCCTGCATTAATTTTTAAAATTTCTCTAGTAGCTTGTCATTTTTATTTGACTGTGCAATCGCCTTTTCGACTAAAATAATTGCCCTTACTATTCTATTTTTCCTGGTCCATTTACGTCATTTTTAAATTTGGAAAGGTTTCTATTGCTCTTAGTCCTTAGTAGTCTCTTAGTAGTATAAATACATTTTTCATATATTTTTAAGATCTCTTGGACTGGGATTTTTAATGCCGATTGGGTATATTTGAACTCAGTCCACGGTTTAAACTGGCATTGAAAAACCTAGGTGTTTTAGCCGGCCCTGCATACATAATAAGATCCTCTTATCCCTATTTTAGAACATCTCTGCTACTTTAATATATAAAAAAAAGTCTGTCAATTAACATTTTCCTGTGATCTGTATATGTATTAAATTTAATAGTCTATGTCGTTGTAACAAATTAATGTTGTACTATAAGTAGTTTAAATATTTCTACCATAATTATGCAGCATTAATTCTTGAGTATTAACATTGTTTTTTTAAATTATTTTCGACCAATAAACAAATCAGTAGTTATCAGTAAATCTTTGTCATGTAGCTTTTAGATTAGGTAGACTTATAATATCTAAATAATTTTCTTTATCATTTAGCGACTAATATTAATAAACGAAGACGCGATTTATATAAATTAATTGCTCATAGTTACTGAAAATAACTTACAACATAACCCCAATTGATCTTGACGACTCAAAAATAACAAAAGCTGGTCATCAGCTCGCTGTATATGCGAGCTACGTGTTGTTATAGGTTGGTTTTGGTTTAAGTCCGTCCAAATGTCCCCAATTTGATTGTTGTGGCGATGACGCATGAAATTAGCAGTTACGTTAATGATGAAACGAAAATTATTCGTGCATATGCAATTTGTCAGATGTCGTCCACTGTGCGGTGCAAGCGCGTTTAATTAATCAATCTATATGACTAGATTGATTTCAAAATTGCTTCGATATTAAGTTACATATTGAACTGAAGCTAACTCGTCAGTTATTGTTTTGCATGATTGGTACTGTTAATAATCAATTATATTAAAGTTTTACAAGGTTTCTTAGAGAGTTTGCAACAACATTCAATTCATTTACGTTATTTATTTGTTGTGCATAGAAAAAACCTAGAGGACTTAAATCCGGAGACCACGAACCATATCTTTTCCCAATTTTTGACTCACCCTGTGTGTTAATTAAGCAACGGTTCTCGCAGGCCTCTGTAATGTGGTGGTTTTCGGCTCCTCCATCAATTTTTTTTATTTTTGCGGAGGCGCTGGTAAAATTCTAATCGAAATTCCCGGCTCCTCCGCCAAAATTGAAAATTTTTGGTGGTCTCTTTATATAGTTTATTTTATTAGAAAACAGTTTGTCGTAAATTCAGAAAGTTGATGCAAGGTTCAAAGTAAAGACTTTCAAAGTAAAGACTATTTTGGAAATTAATTTATAAATACAGGGTGAGCCAAAACTGAGGAAGAAACATGGCATCAGTTTTTTTTTTTCACTACAATCCAGGATACATTGAAAAAAATCCACCACTTTAATTTTTTTGACAGACAAAGGTTAAGCCATTGCTATTCTTATTGTAACTCGTTTATCTAGAGAGAAATTGATGTAATTCATTAAAATTGAAATGTTTCAAATCATAAAAATTGGTTCAAAAGATACCCTAAAAGATACTCTCACAGTTCTTTATTTAACAGAGACAAAGCACTAGAAAGAATACAAAAGAATCAATTAAAATGTTATTTATCTGATGTGAAATATTAACCGCGTTCCCTCGCATACTGTGTTTGTTTAATTTATATTTGCTGACGTATCGAACGCAAGCGTATATCATGCCCTGAGCCCCTATGATAACACAGTGTGACATTTATACAAACGGATTGAATTGCGTGCGCAAACAAATTGATCCCTACGTTGATAGGCTTTGTGTCAATTTCGTCAGTAAAACGGCACGAGAAATCATTAAATGCGCTACGCTGATGTCTGAATCGTATATCAAAATATTGATTTTATAGAAGTTTGATCTAAAGGACGATTTGCAACAGAATTTATTAGGTAAACCAACCTGCAGTAATCTGACGAATAGCTAGTTTCATACGCCATCGCTACTAATACTGATTTATTTAGCAGTGTCTGCGTTATTTGTTTGACTTGGATTTTATTCTGATTGTTAATGTATGTAGATATCTAAATGTACTGTAAGAAACGAGAACGGTGTTAAATGTTACAGACTCACTACATGATCGTTTCTGTTATGTTGGCTTTGTATTTTATTCTAATTGACTTTTTATCTCTTCAATATTATTTATTATTGTTATAGCTCGGTCAAATAAGACGAAATTTGACAATATGTATATGTTATCTAGCGGAAGAACCCGTTTTCAGGCAGAACCAGTTTGACGTAGGCCAAACTAGTTCGGCCGAAGCGCGGTAGGCACAACTAGTTTATCCTGTGCCAAACTAGTTTAACCTGGTATGTAAACGCATTCTTCACGCCAAACTGGCATGGCCTCGGCTAAACTGATTTCTATTAACGGTTTTGAAGTTATTAACCCGCGTTTTCCGTACGTGTTTTACGACGCGCGTGTTTTCTAAGTGTCGCGTTTTTTTGGAGCGCGTGTTTCGTAGCACGCGAGTTTTCTAAAACATGTGTTTTTATGAAGCGTTAAAACGCGTTTTTTGACGCGCGTTTTCAGTATAGGTTGTTCGCGTGCTTTTTCGACACGCATATATTCAGAATAGCGTATTTTTTACGCGCGTTTTATGACGCGCGTGTTTTCTGTGGCGTTTTGACATAGGTCAAGAAAACACGCACGTCAAGACACATCCGCGTTAGAAAACATGCGGTTCAGAAAACATGCGCGTCATAAAACATGAGCTTTAAAAAACACATCAGTTAAAAAACGCGCGTCAGAAAAATCTCTACAGAAAACGCGCGTAAAAAGTTAACAATAACTAAAAACGTACAAACGTTTCAAAACCGTTAATCAAATCAGTTTGGCCTAGGCCATACCAGTTTGACATACCAGGTTAAACTAGTTTGTCCTAGGATAAACTAGTGTGGCCTAGGATAAACTAGTTTGGCCTAGGATAAACCAGTTTGGCCTAGGATAAACTAGTTGTGCCTAACGCGCTTCGGCAGAACTAGTTTGAGCTAGGTCAAATTAGTCCTTCCTAAAAACGGGTTTCTAAATTTGCAAAATTTTGCAATTTTTCCGTAGTAAAATCCAAATTTGACTGGGTTATTATTGATTACCATGTTTTATATTTATTACTTATTCTATATCTATAGATTTAACGATGTTACTCTTCCTCTCTTGTAAATTCTAATAAATTATTTCCAACAATATGACTCCTTGTTTCCATTATACAAATTCAATTTAATGTCTATTCTTAAGTTGTGTTTAGTGACGCCATCTCTTGGCCAATAGTCGAAGCCGCAGACACCCAGATAGTTTGCAACTCGGCTGAGCCGTGCTCCCGGCTCCTCCGCTAAAATTAAAAATTTAGCCGGGAATTTCGATCGAGGTTTTTACCGGCTCCTCCACCAAAAGTGAAAATTTTGGTGAAGAAATTTTTCGGCCGCTTACCGGTGGCGCCATCTCTTGACAAATAGTCGAAGCTCCGCAAACGCCCGGATGGTTTGCGACTCGGCTGCGTGGTGCTTCCCGGCTCCTCCGCCAAAATTGAAAATTTTGGTGGCGGAGCCGGGGATTTCGGTCCGGGTTTTACCGGCTCCTCCACCAAAAATGAAAATTTTGGTGGAGGAGCCGGTGGAAATTTTTCGGTGCTGCCATCTCTTGGCAAATAGTCGAAGCTCCGCAAACACCCGGGTGGTTTGCAACTCGGCTGAGCGGCGTTTCCCGGCTCCGCCGCCAAAATTGAAAATTTTGGTGGAGGAGCCGGGGATTTCAGCCTGGATTTTACCGGCTCCTCCACCAAAATTGAAAATTTTGGTGGCGGAGCCGGTGGACACCGCTTAGCCAAGTTGCAAACCATCCGGATTTTGTAGAATTTCGGCTATTGGCCAAGAGATGGCGCCACGGGTTTCTCGAGCTAATTTTAAACGTCCGTTGTGGTGGAGGCGCCGGGGAATTTTACCGGCGCCGCCACCAAAATTGTCAAATTTCTTACATAAGTTACCTTTTCTTTTCTCATCACGACTAAATTTATCAATATCAAAGTATTTTTGGTGGAGTTTCTGCCTGTGGATTGTTTCTGAGGTTGAATAAAAGACGCTTGTCAGTCTAATGGGTTTTTAATCTTAATAGTTGCACATGTGTATTTTTATTAATAATTTTAATAATAATAATATTTATAAAAATCCCTGTCATTCTGTTCTGAAAACAGCTTTGCTCCATCACGGCTATTGAGCTCATTGTCGATCAGGAGCCTTTTCAGTCGGGCGAGAGATTCCAGATTCCTTTGACTAATCTTGATTCAATCCTGGAATTTTACTAGTTTTTGCTGCCGCGATGGCTCGCGCAAGGTTTTTCGACCAGTTTTTATGTCCGCGAAGGCGCGAGACAGACATTTTGACTAGTTTTTGCTGCCGCGATGGCACGCGCAAGGTTTTTCGACCAGTTTTTATGTCCGCGAAGGCGCGAGACAGACATTTTGACTAGTTTTTGCTGCCGCGATGGCACGCGCAAGGTTTTTCGACCAGTTTTTATGTCCGCGAAGCGCGAGACAGACATTTTGACTAGTTTTTGCTGCCGCGATGGCACGCGCAAGGTTTTTCGACCAGTTTTTATGTCCGCGAAGGCGCGAGACAGACATTTTTACTAGTTTTTGCTGCCGCGATGGCTCGCGCAAGGTTTTTCGACCAGTTTTTATGTCCGCGAAGGCGCGAGACAGACATTTTGACTAGTTTTTGCTGCCGCGATGGCTCGCGCAAGGTTTTTCGACCAGTTTTTATGTCCGCGAAGGCGCGAGACAGACATTTTTACTAGTTTTTGCTGCCGCGATGGCTCGCGCAAGGTTTTTCGACCAGTTTTTATGTCCGCGAAGGCGCGAGACAGACATTTTGACTAGTTTTTGCTGCCGCGATGGCACGCGCAAGGTTTTTCGACCAGTTTTTATGTCCGCGAAGGCGCGAGACAGACATTTTGACTAGTTTTTGCTGCCGCGATGGCTCGCGCAAGGTTTTTCGACCAGTTTTTATGTCCGCGAAGGCGCGAGACAGACATTTTGACTAGTTTTTGCTGCCGCGATGGCACGCGCAAGGTTTTTCGACCAGTTTTTATGTCCGCGAAGGCGCGAGACAGACATTTTGACTAGTTTTTGCTGCCGCGATGGCTCGCGCAAGGTTTTTCGACCAGTTTTTATGTCCGCGAAGGCGCGAGACAGACATTTTGACTAGTTTTTGCTGCCGCGATGGCTCGCGCAAGGTTTTTCGACCAGTTTTTATGTCCGCGAAGGCGCGAGACAGACATTTTTACTAGTTTTTGCTGCCGCGATGGCTCGCGCAAGGTTTTTCGACCAGTTTTTATGTCCGCGAAGGCGCGAGACAGACATTTTGACTAGTTTTTGCTGCCGCGATGGCTCGCGCAAGGTTTTTCGACCAGTTTTTATGTCCGCGAAGGCGCGAGACAGACATTTTTACTAGTTTTTGCTGCCGCGATGGCTCGCGCAAGGTTTTTCGACCAGTTTTTATGTCCGCGAAGGCGCGAGACAGACATTTTTACTAGTTTTTGCTGCCGCGATGGCTCGCGCAAGGTTTTTCGACCAGTTTTTATGTCCGCGAAGGCGCGAGACAGACATTTTGACTAGTTTTTGCTGCCGCGATGGCTCGCGCAAGGTTTTTCGACCAGTTTTTATGTCCGCGAAGGCGCGAGACAGACATTTTGACTAGTTTTTGCTGCCGCGATGGCTCGCGCAAGGTTTTTCGACCAGTTTTTATGTCCGCGAAGGCGCGAGACAGACATTTTGACTAGTTTTTGCTGCCGCGATGGCTCGCGCAAGGTTTTTCGACCAGTTTTTATGTCCGCGAAGGCGCGAGACAGACATTTTGACTAGTTTTTGCTGCCGCGATGGCTCGCGCAAGGTTTTTCGACCAGTTTTTATGTCCGCGAAGGCGCGAGACAGACATTTTGACTAGTTTTTGCTGCCGCGATGGCTCGCGCAAGGTTTTTCGACCAGTTTTTATGTCCGCGAAGGCGCGAGACAGACATTTTGACTAGTTTTTGCTGCCGCGATGGCTCGCGCAAGGTTTTTCGACCAGTTTTTATGTCCGCGAAGGCGCGAGACAGACATTTTGACTAGTTTTTGCTGCCGCGATGGCACGCGCAAGGTTTTTCGACCAGTTTTTATGTCCGCGAAGGCGCGAGACAGACATTTTGACTAGTTTTTGCTGCCGCGATGGCACGCGCAAGGTTTTTCGACCAGTTTTTATGTCCGCGAAGGCGCGAGACAGACATTTTGACTAGTTTTTGCTGCCGCGATGGCACGCGCAAGGTTTTTCGACCAGTTTTTATGTCCGCGAAGGCGCGAGACAGACATTTTGACTAGTTTTTGCTGCCGCGATGGCACGCGCAAGGTTTTTCGACCAGTTTTTATGTCCGCGAAGGCGCGAGACAGACATTTTGACTAGTTTTTGCTGCCGCGATGGCTCGCGCAAGGTTTTTCGACCAGTTTTTATGTCCGCGAAGGCGCGAGACAGACATTTTGACTAGTTTTTGCTGCCGCGATGGCACGCGCAAGGTTTTTCGACCAGTTTTTATGTCCGCGAAGGCGCGAGACAGACATTTTGACTAGTTTTTGCTGCCGCGATGGCACGCGCAAGGTTTTTCGACCAGTTTTTATGTCGCGC